>CM024589.1:18722548-18939524 GCA_014182565.1 Eucalyptus marginata | reverse complement strand
TTTCCTCTACATTTAATCCATTCGCGTCTGGCATGGTCCAATGAATGTGAAGAGGGAGGCATGTTTGTTATTTCATCACTTTTTATAGATGATTATACTTTCGATTCGGATATGTCTATTTGATTTCTCATAAATCTGGAAGCATTAAGTTGTTTCAAAAGGTTTATAAACTTGGTAGAAAATCAATTAGACAAGAAAATAAAGTATTAAGATCTGATCGAGGTCGAGAATATTTATACGATGAGTTCAGAAAATTATGTGATGAAAAGGAATAGAAAGACAGTTGTCTATTCCATATACTCCCTCAACAAAATGGTGTTGCGGAGAGAAGAAACGAGAACCTTTGGAAATGGTTAGGTCAATGATGGCGCATGCTAACACCTATCACCTTTTTGGAGTGATGCGTTATTAAGCTGCTACCTATATACTTAACCGAGTGTCTTCCAAATGGAGTTACTTCTACTCCATATGAGTTATGGACGGGTAGGAAACGGACTTAAATTTTCTTAAGCCATGGGGTTGTGCTGCCTATACTAATGGAGTCCTCTCATAAGTTTGGGAAAGTGGGTTCCAGGAGGAAAGAATAGTATTTTCATAAGATACTCCAGAACACTCGAAAGGGTATGTGTTCATAGGTGAGCGGAGGAAAGTGGGAGTATAACTGAATTTGAATCACGGGATGTCACATTCTTAGAGAATGAATTTCCTAAGAAGGGGGGAAATAGGTGAAGAACACTCCTATTTGAAACCTTGGATCAAGATAATGATATTAATGGAGTTCGTCAAGTGAGAGTAATATGAGAAGTGATGAATTGAATTGACTCATTCTCAGTACAACCACATGATGAGATGACAACATCATTATCTAATCCTAGTGGGAGCATAATGGAGAATCATGTGCAAAGTGTACAATCTCCCATACGGAACAAGTCGCAAAAGTATTCCCCGTCGACGTTTTGACATTGAAGGGAAACTTTTATGATTGCCCCACAAGATGAGGATGAGCCAAGAAATATACAGAGGCTCTAAGTTGCCCTAGTAAGGAAAAATGGATGCATGCAATGGGAGAGGAAATGGAGTCAATGAAGTCAAACCATGTTTGGGAATTGGTTGATCTTCCAAAAGGACGCAAAGCTATTGGGAACAAGTGGGTTCTTAAAATAAAGCGAAAAGTTGATGGCTCAATAGAAAGGCATAAGGCTCGCCTTGTGGCGAAGGGGTATAATCAACGAGGGAATGAATTGATTATAAAGAAACATTTTCTCGTAGTGAGATTTACCTCGATTCGCATTATTACGCAATAGTGGCTAGTATGGATCTTGAGTTACATCAAATGGATGTAAAGACGCTTTCCTCAATGGAGAATTAGAGAAAGAAATATATATGGAACAACCTGCTGGTTTCATAATAAAAGGCCAAGAAGAAAAGGTGTGTCAACTTTTTGAGATCGATATACGGCCTAAGGTCATCGAGACAATGGTATATACGTTTTCATAATGCCTAATGGCATATGATTTTTACAATGATTGATGAGGATCATTGTGTATATATCAAAAGATCCAAAGATCAATTTGTGATCATATCATTATATGTTGATGATATACTAATTGCAGGAAGCAATATGGAGTTTGTTAATACTTTTGTCAAGAGCTGGTTGTCTTCCAACTTTGAGATGAAGGATATGGGTGAGGCTGCATACATTCTTGGAGTTAAGATTTCAAAGAGATCGTTCGAAGAGATCGTTATCTCTTTCGCAAGAAACATATATAAATAAGGTTCTTGAACGATTTCGTATGCAAGATTGTAAACCCATTGATACTCCTATTGCAAAGGTGAAGAATTGAGCCATAGGCGTGTCCAAGGACTCCACAAGAGAAGGAACAAATGAAACATGTTCCTTATGCTAGTGCTGTTGGGGAGCTTGATGTACGCTATGATGTGTACAAGACCGACATATGTTTTGCAGTTGGAATGGTGAGTAGATACCAATCCAATCAGGTCAAGCACATTGGAAAGCCGTTAAGAGAATACCGAGGTATCCGAGGGGCTGGCGATTACAAGCTGAATTACCAAGGAAAGGATGCGACTTGAAGGCTATTGAGATGCTGATTGAGGAGGAGATTTAGAGATGAAAATCTACCCTGGATTTGCTTTCTTCGAACAATGGCACCATATCATGGAGCGGTAAGAAGCAAACATGTATAGCCTTGTCCACGATGGAAGCTGAGTTCGTGGCATTATCAACGCGGTACAAGAAGGAGTTTGGCTTAAGAGATTTTTGGATCATTTAGGTGTTATTGAAAGCTGCATATCCATTATTGCTTGTGATAGCCAAGCGACTATAGCGTACACCAAAGATCCAAAATATCATGGCAAGACCAAACATATAGATACCAAGTATAACTTTGTCAAAGATATGGTTGCACGAAAGGATGTGAACTTACGGTACATATCTACGCATAGAATGGTAGCGAGATCCTATGACAAAACCAATACCTAGAGATGTGTTTTGTGGTCATGTAAAATCTCTAGGGATTGCGTAAGTCGATGTATTGGATATTGTAATTTCCCTGAGTTGTTCACATTTAATGAATTTGAGTTTTCATCATTAATGCCTATGAATCTTTGTTTGATCTTTATGCATCTTAATGCTCAGTGCATTACATTAAGTTGAGAAAGTATGTCGGACAGATATAAGATTAGCCCATTCACACGGGTGTCGCTTCTATTTACTATGTGATAAATAGAGATGAGATGATTTTTAAGCTTATTATCTAGGTGATAATCGAGAGCTCAAGCTTAAAATATATATGTCGCCTTAACTAAGTGTTAAGATGAGGACATGATATTTACTATGTCCGAAAGTAAAATACCCCCACATATTTTACTTTATGTCTAAGATGCCAGATGTGAGTTCGATGAATTTTGTGAATGAGTAGATACGTGAACTCAAGTTAGACATTGGGTATGTACGAACTATCATCTGTACGGTATTGATGGTGTAGACATACGCTCCATGGGAAATGAGTTAATACCGTAACACGTATTTCATACTACGTATGCATGAGACGACCAATAAGAGTGGCAAAAGTTTGATCTCAACTTTCATGCCGTATGAGACTCTTGAGGAAAAGAGTTCCTTAATTTAGTGCCCTCATGACTCTTACTTATTCTCAAGATTTCTATTTAGTGTTTGCTATCTTAGAATGTTGCCAATGGTCATGAGTTGATTCGATCTAATGGGACATTTCTAGAAAAGCAAGTTGAACTGAAATTGAGAGTTTGAAGGAAAGAGGAAGATCGGATTTGGAGAATCACATTGTGGTTTTGTATTCACCGGTCGACCAATTATGACTGTCTTTGGGATAATCATAATTGTGAATACAATATTATATATGTCATTGTTTAAAAGAGATCAAGAGAGATATAAATGTGATCGATCGATCTAGGGTACTGCATACTAAATTTACTCGGAATGTGATGCCCATTATGAGCTACTATATATTCCTAACAGATGTATGGCAACGAGCTCTCCAAGTATGCTGGTCGCACGGACTATTCACCAGTGTGAATGTTGCAGTGAGGAAAAGAGGATTATGTTCGACCCTCCATGTCAAGTGGGAGTTGATGGATTTTCAATTGATAGGCCTAACTAGGGATCCGCCCATGTTGGTTTTGGCCCGTCCGCCCATGTTAGTTTGGCCCACCATGTGCAAGTGGGAGATGATAGATTTTCCTTTTTGATGGGCTCGAGTTGGCCCGTCATGGGCCCAACCGTGAGTTGAGGGCCCATGGAGAAAATTATAAAAGATAAAAGGGAAAATCTTGAGGCAATTAATCGATAGAAATTACGTATTATTTCAAAAGAGAGATTACACTCTCTGTCTTCACGTCTTTTCCTACCGTTTTCTCCCGAAGAGAAGAAGACTCCTCTGAAGAACAGTGTCTCGTTTCCTTCTCGAATTGCAACATCAGTGTTTAGTCTGTGGACGAAAGGTACGCTCGATCCCGTGGTGTGCTTTTGATCGGTGATTCATCTTTTTGTTTCTGGGCTCGCTTCCGCTTCGTCTTTTTAGGGGTTCGATTTAGTGTCGAATCCGGTTTCTTGGAATAAGTGAATCCCAACAAAAGGAAATGATACAATGTACAGATTAGATCGATTTTAATTGATTCAATAAAATCCCTATGATTTGATCTAATCGAATCTTTTCAAACTTTCTGCGTATCTTCCAACACGTGCGTCCAAGGGGGGGAGGAAATAAAAGAAAAGGAAATTAAAAAGGAAAATCCTATAACTAAAATTCTTGGTCCCACTTGCTCTTGTTTAGTCCAATTTGATCCCAAAAAATCCCCATGCTAAAGTACTTGATCCACACTTGCTTTCTTGCACAAAATTTCCCTCAAACAACAAGTTTTGGGCAACAACAATGGCCATTTCCTTCAATTCCGAATTTTAATTTATTTTCTTTTTAGAATCCGATTTTCTGAATAAACAAATCCGGTTGAGGTCAAATTTAAATTCAGAAAAAGCCCAAACAACTTCCATGGCGGAAGAACAGGCCAAGTGCCACAACTGGCACGGAGGGACCTTAAGTGCCATAACTTCAAAATGGTACACTTGAGTGCCGGTTTGAAATTAAATGGAACACTTAAGTGCCATTTCCGGCGAAAATCCGGCAAATGGCTGACGTGGCAACTTTCCGGCGAGTTTGGTCCAAAAGCGTCATTTTTGCACGACGTGGCGAAGAGAATACAAAAACGACGCCGTTTCGTGTAAATAATAATATAAAAATTAATTAAATTAGATTTAAACTTAATTTTATTTAAAATATTCAAAAATTTAAAAAAATTAAGAAAAATTTAAAAATAAGAAAATTTAAAAATTAAGAAAAAAAAAGGGGCGAGGTCGAACGGGGGCGGCTGAGGCTGAGCCCTCGCCGCCGCCGCCTCCCGCCGCGCGGAAGGGCCGGCGACGGAGGGGGAGGGTCGGCCGGGGGTCGCGGCCCCCGCCGACCGACGGCGAGGGCTGCGAGCCCTCGCGGATCGCGGCGAGGGCCGCGACCCTCGCCCCAAATCTAGGCGAGGGCTCGCGGGCCCTCGCCGCCCCCGCCGCCGGGAAGGGCCGACGACGGAGTGGGGAGGGTCGACCGGGTCGCCAAGCCCTGGCCGGGGGCCGGCGAGGCCGGCCGGCCGGGCGAGGGCCCGTGAGCCCTCGCCCGAGTCCGGGGCGGGTCGCGGCCCTCGCCGCGATCCGGCGAGGGCTGCGGCCCTCGCCGTCGAGTCGGCCGGGGGCCGGCGACCCCGCCGATCCTCCCCCTCCGTCGCCGGCCCTTCCGGCGACGGCGGGAGGCGGCGGCGCAAGGGCTCGGCCCTCGGCCCGCCCCATTCGAACTCCCCCACCTTTTTTTTTTTTTTCTTAATTTTTTTTTTAATTTTTCTTATTTTTTTTAAATTTTGAATATTTTAAATAAAATTAAGTTTAAATCTAATTTAATTAATTTTTATATTATTATTTACACGTAGACACGAAACGGTGTCGTTTTTGCATTTTCTCCGCCACGTCGGCGTGCAAAAAACGACGCCGTTTTGGACCAAACTCGCCAGGAAAATTGCCACGTCAGCCATTTAGCCGGATTTTCGCCGGAGTGGCACTTAAGTGTTCTATTTTACTCGATATTGGCACTTAAGTGTACCATTTTGAAGTTATGGCACTTAAGTGTCCCTCCGTGCCAAGTTATGGCACTCCAGGTGTCCCAAACTCCAACTTCCATTCACCGATTCACTTACACCAAATGCCAAAAGTCCCTTCAAATCGGCCAATCTGAAATTCCGTTCGTTTTTCGAATCGTCCGTCTCGATTTTCCGTAAAAATCCCGAGCTTGCCGAAATTTCCTCAAAAGGTGAGTCGACATTCTTAGAATGACTCATGACATGACAGGACTTCCAATTTCTGAAATTGAATTCAAATTAGCAGTTATTTTCAATCAAACGTGCTTTTAGTATGACCTTACCTACCGGGTAGCTTTTAGGAATTTTTGGTGCAATTGACCCATGGTCGATTCTTTTCGAACCACAATGAACCCATCCGACACATTGGCGACTCTTGGTGATCATGAAAATCTCGAGATTTCAAATACGGACACAGGATACCCAAAATGATAGAAAATCGGTTTGGTGCCGTTCGACAAGAATTTTGCAATCAGATGGAATCACCCACACTTTGATCACCATCTCAGTCGAATCGACCTATCTCCAATCTCTGATCGATTTTTAATTGTGCCGCAATGATCCTTGCAGAGTAGCACGATCGAGCAGTCGATTCCTGGTTGAATTCTCAAGTCTATTGCATTTAAAATCCCTTAACGGCTTCACCAGATAGGTCAGTTATCTCTTGAGTAGCCATCTCAGAGAAAAACACTATAGTCACATTGATGAAATGCCCGACTTATTCGATTGAAATCAGGGCCTGAAAATCAGGATGTCACGTTACTAGTATTTCTTGATTCTCAAGGGACCATATGACGTCTTGTATTACCGCTAGAAGCAATCTTAGATCGATTTTAATGCTACTTTACATTGATATAGCTAAAATCTTGACGTAGCAGCTGTATTTAGAATGGATTTTTTCGTTAGGTCTAGTTTCTAAGCTAGTAGAGTATACCGATTATAAAGAACAGGAGATATCCGTTTTTCCCCTTTTCTGGGCTAAGAGACCGATCTTTCTTAAAGAGTCGTATACAAATCTTCAGCATACATTGTTTACATACAAGTGAACTCATTTAGTTCAAAGCAATAGCCCTTTAGGCATATTATCATGTAGCAATGTTTTTTCAGTGATGAGAAGAAAGAAGGTTGCCTAGTACAGGCTTAGTTTGTGTTATAAAAAATTAACCGAGAATATAGCAAGAGATCGCTGGGCAAAATGTAAGCCCGCATATGTGAATGAACTTGTTCTATAACCCTACGTGGAGCAATCCAACGTAATTTTCATAATTCCAATTAAAACGCACAACACAAGATGCTGAATCAACCGATCATGTCACAAACAGAAAAACATCAGGGAAAAAACGAAGAAGAAATTCTCATGCAACATGCCATTGCATTCAATGGGGTTGTCTGTAGTTTCGAAAAGCTTGAGCAGTAGCAATCCTTGTGCCTTGTATACAGCCTGTGAATTCGAACCAAATGTGAATGGGAATCAAAACACCATTTTCATCTTTCTTTAATCTCTCTTTGAAGTGGTTCGGGAGGTGGAGGCATTCTCGGTGACGATGGTGATGAGGTCATCGTGATTACTTATGGTGAATGTGGCAGTGACGAATCTATTTTGGTGTCATCTTCACCGTCCTCTTCACTTTCACCAATCCAGTGACCTCATCGTCTTCATTGCCGGCCATGCCTTTGCCTCGTGCCCTACCTAAAAACAGAGGACGCTCTTTCTTGAGTTCCGCCGCCACTGCTCTCCGCTAGTTGGCACGCATCCTCAAAACATAGAAAGACTGACGTCAGACGCTCTGCATTTCGGCCCAGAGGACCACCTTTCCTTTTTCCGGGCTCCGCCATCGAGAAACGTCCGGAGAAGAAATCTTCTTTCTTTGGTCGGGCTTTGGATCTCGATGCTACAGGAATGCAAGAAGCCACGATATACCGCAACTTCTTTTTTTAAGAGTAAATGACGGCAAGAAGCTTAAAGAGGGTGAAAAACAGAAAGAGAAGCTATAAAGATACGAAGACAACTTTTTTAGTTCCTTTGTACGCCCTATTTTTCAACATTATGTTCTTTTGATTCTGAACTTATAGTTCTGCATACATGTATAAAAGCTTATTTAAAGTTTTAGTACATAGAACCTTTTAACCCCCAAAAGGAAAAGGAATCTGTCATCTGTTTCAAAAATCCAAATTATTTCGGGTAACTGAGTTTGCATCTGCCAAAGGAACTCCCGAATCCGTGCGTGTCCATCCTGCGCAGCAGCCGTTTCAGTTCTAGTCTTTTTGAAGATGACTACCTTGTTCTAGTTAGACATTTAATTTTGTCTATCCTATGCAGGCAGGATTTTGCATAAACTACTATGCAGACATTTCATGGAGCAAACTAAAACATTGGCCTTTTAGGAAAAATTGATTGTGACAATACCTGAAATGTCTATTTGCCAGCCATCAATTTGTTGAGGGTGATTATTCATGTCGCGAAAGACCATATCGTGTTTTCGTAAAGGCTTGATAAATTTCTCACAAGGTCTTGAAACAGCATGTTGAGTCCAGTAGAGTTCATGGAACGGTATAAGCAGGATATTACATACGTCTGTTGGTGTTCGATGAAGTGTTACAGGTTGCTGCAAAAGAAGTTGTAGTACAGATTTGATAGGTCTTGTGCTTACTGTTGTAACCATTGTGCTGGATGCGGAATCAATCATCTGTAAAATGTTCTAAAGCAATGCGCTGAGTATGGATTTCCTTCTCATTTCTCTCCCATGATGATTTTTGTCTTCTCTGATTCTCTCAAAACTCTGCCATTCCTGATTTTGCTTGCAAAGTTGCAACTCTAGCTAGTTTCTTGAAGGCTAGGAGGGAATCTGCAATTTCAATGTTTGAGGGCTGCAAATGCATAAATAGAAGTCATATCCATTTCAGTTCCAAGCAACAAAGAAACTAGAAGTCTGCAGGTAAAATTTGGCTTTGTAATTTTTCTTTTTTTTTTTTTTTAATTGACTCTGCACTGACTAATCTGAATGATTCGGTGTAGTTTACAGAAACAGAAGCCATACTCTAGTCAGTTTCCCAGCAATTCTCTTTCATGTGCAAATTATGATTCTGTAGTTTACTACAATATCAGTAATTTACTTACTAATAACGTGATAAGCAAGTTACCAATCATACTAGGTAGTATTTCAAACTAATCAACAATTTAATCTACCAATAAAAGCTTTGCTTCCTTTATGCACATTAGAGTTCACCCAACTATCAGACATTAGAGCAGACTTTGGCTCTGATGAGAGCATAAGAGATGAGTGTGGATTTTTGCCATTTTGTCCACATTGTTCATAATGTTTCATCTTAACCAGAGATGATGATGTTGATCATAATCAGCAGTATTTAAAACTAATCAACAATTTCAGAAATCTACCAATAACAGCTTTGCTTCCTTTATGTACATTAGAGTTCACCCAACCATCAGAAATTAGGGCAGACTTTGGCTCTGATGAGAGCTTACGAGATGAGCGTGGATTTCCGCAATTTTGATCACATTGTTCATAATGTTTCATCTTAACCAGCGATGATGTTGATCATTTCATCTTCAGAGATACAGAGATGTCGCATTGGCAACTTTTTTAGGACATAATTTATGAGAAACAACACAAATGATTATACTTATTCATCGAGAACTAAAGAACTCGTAACTAAGAAAGCTGTACAGTTCGGAAACCAGTTTGAACTAAATAATTGATTTGACAAGCGACCAGCCGTGCATTTAGAATTGGCCAGGAGAAAGTTGTCTATACCTACCATTCTGATCATGAAGGGAACATCAGGATGCGATAAGTAGTGCATACAGATCCAGAAAGATAGATTGTTGACGCTGGTTTTCTTTCCGATGGACAAGGAAAAGGGGCAAGAGGAGAAATTCAGGTGTGGTTGCAGGAGTCAGAATATTGGATGAGTGACTTCCAATGAAAAACTCAGGGATTTGTTGATCAGATACTTTACCAGCCAAAGGATTCAGATGTGTCGGAGAACTTCGATTTCAAGGCCACCCCTCAATTGGCTTTGGAAGTGTGATGGGCGGTGTGACATCCTGATTTTGAGGTCCCTGATTTCGATCGGATAAGTTGGGCTTTTCATAGACGCGATTATAGTGTTTTTCTCGAAAGTTGGCCACTTCATGAGATAATTAAATCATGCAGGAAATCATTGAGAGATTTTAAGGCAAATAGACTTGAGAATTCGATCAAGAATCGACTTCTCGACCGTGCTCATCTTTAGAGGCCATTACGGCACAGTATAAAACCGATTTGAGATCAGAGATAGGTCAGTTCGACTGAGATGTGTGGCCGATCGTGGGTGACTCCCATTAAATTGGAAAATTCTCGTCGGCCAAAGCACTAATTTGATTTCTTGTCATTTTGGTATCCTGTGTCCATATTTGGATGCTCGAGATTTTCATGACAATTGAGAGTCGTCATTGTGTCGAATGGGTTCATTGTGGCTCAAAAAAAAAAATCAACCACGGGTCATTTCCATTAAAAAGTTTGAAAACTACCAGTAGTTTAGGTCATGCTTAAAAACGTGTCGGAATGAAAATAACCGCGAGTTTGAATTAGATTGAGAAATTGAAAGTCTGTCGTGTCATGAGTCATTCTAGAAACGTCGACTCACCTTTCGAGGAATTTCCGACGAGTTCGGGATTTTTACGGAAAATCGTTGCGGACGATGCGGAGAATGAGCGGAAACTCAGATTGGCCAATTTGAAGAGACTTTTGGCATCTGGTGTAAGAGAATCAGTGAATGGAAGTTGTTTGGGCTTTTTCTGAATTCAAATTGGACCTCAACCGAATGTGTTTGTTCAGAAAAGCGGATGCCTAGAAAAATGAAATAAAAGTCGATTTCGAAGGTAATTCGTGAGATTTAAAGATCGTTTTATTCTGACTTTTAGCGGGACTTCAATTTGGACAAGTGGATATAGAATTTGGCCTGGCTTGACCAATTGTCATAGTTATTTTGAAGTTAAGCTGAAATTAGGATTTATCGAACTCTATTCGAAGCTTTCTTTTTAATTTCAAAATCCTCTCCTTGGTCCCACCTTTCGCGCACGTTTCCTCTCTATTCTTTTCTCTGGCTTTTGCGCATGTCACCCACAGCCGACAATTCCCCAAATTTAGTCTTCCTTTGCTTTGAAATGTTGAAATGTTGACCGATGGGGCCACTTTCCCTCCTTATCCATATATGTGAGAACTCCTCTTTCTCTTTTCCTCATGAGTTTTGCACGTGTGTCTTGCCTCAGCCGACGTCCCCTACGAAGTTGGTCTCCCTTTTGCCTTCTTTCATTGACTCTTCCTTTTTATTTGTTCTTATCTCTCTCTCCCTTTCTCTCTAATTGCATGTTTCCTTTCCCTATCGTGGCCGACACACCTCTGCTCCTCCTTATCCCTTCATACACGACTCTCACTCTCTCTTCCCTTTCTCTCTTCCCTTTCTCTCTTGATCGCATGTGGCCAGCTGCCCCGACCGGATCTGCTTCTCCTTTACTTTCAGTTCTCCCTGCGTTTTCTCGACCCCATTTTCCCTCGAAGCTGCCCGTGTCTCTCCTTCTCTCTTTCCTGTTTGTTTCGCGCCAGAGCACCGAACAGCCCCTGCAACTCTTGGCCACACGTCCGCTGCCCAGTCATCTTCAGTCAAACTAGTGAAATCGGAGTTGCTTCTTCAGTGAATTCGTTGACCCAGCAACGAAGCCGCGCATCCGCGGCACCTCCATCGAAGGCCACCCCTCCACTTTGTCAGCCCACGAGCAGCCCGTGTCTTCGTCCAGCATCAGCGACCGAAGCTGCTTCTCTCTCTCCGCTCGGTTCGCTCCATGAAGCAGCGTTCCCTCTGCCAGCAACGAAGACAGCAGCTCCTTTAGGCCACCGAATCCACAAGTGCAGCAACCTATCGGATCCAGCAGAAGTTCGGGCCCAGCAAAGCCTGGTTCAACAGCCCAAGTCTTGGCCCAGCAGCAAGCCCACGCCTTTTAGAAGCCCAGCAGAATCAGAAGCCCGCGATTTTGAGGCCCAAGCCCGCGAAGTCAGCCCGCTTCAGGCCCAGTCCATTTCAAAAGCAAATCTCATATTGGACCGAGGTTTATTGGGCCCGTTTTAGGCGGCGCGAAATCCGCGACGCCGTAGAAAATTCGATTTCGCCACCCCGCGCCGTCATCGCTGTGAACCTAGGTTTCCGCAATTGCTGGTGAGTTTACTCTAAACTCTGCTAGTAGGCTAATGACGTTTAAAGGGTGTTTAGATTTATTTTATTAGGAATTAGGTGGTTAGTTAGATTAAATTAGAAATGTAATTATTTAATTGAGCATGTTAGGTGGCTAGCATGGTTTAGCTAAGGCCTAAATAAATTGTATTATTTACCTAGAAGGGTTCAGGAATTTTCCTAGTCCATATTGGTGTTTAATTTAATAATGTTGGCCTAGGTTAGTATTTTTAGAATTTAAATTGATTTATTTAATTAATTTCAGTAATTATTTAATTATTAAATATTTTCCGGAATTAGGTAGGGATAGTCGGTGACCGAATTTCGTGCAATTGCAATGGCGTGGTTAATTTCTACAATTGAGTGTTAAATTATGCAAATTGAGTGCTAATTGAATTTTTGGTATTTAATTCCAAAAATTGTGAATTTCCAATATTTATTCAGAAAATCCCAGGTGTCGGGTTCTGACACCAAAAATAGTTTTTAGTACTATATGAAATAGTGGGATTTCAAAAAGGAAGAATATCAATTTTTCTGGATCAAGTTGACCGTGTACCCACACACGAGTAATTTCATGTGAATTTCTAATACGAAGAAAAAGGCTAGGCTCACCATTTTAATTGAAGCATTTGAGTGCAATGCATAGTGTCCTAGGCCGAGATTGAGTGCTCGTGTGCTGGTTAAAGTAAACTTGTCCTAGCGTTTACGCCGGACATTACTAAATCCCACTTTCGGGTTGCCCATGCATTAGGGTAGCGAGTCACAATAGATTCTGGACCTAAGCTCCTTCGGAATAGCCGTCAATGTGACATAGCCGTGCTCTATGGGGAAGAGACGATGCTTGGCTATGCCGGTAGACTGCCGAACACGGATGTCGACAGTGCCTCAAGTAGCTTCATTACCAATAGGAACGCATGATTAATTGAGTGTGGCGTTTCAATTATTGGAGGTGATATAAATTGTACCGACCTTTGTAGGGTGGATCGAGGCAGTAAGTCTCCTTGATTGTGTGATTGTGTGATTAGGACACTTACGGGCGTATTTCCCTCTAATTGGGGTTTACTTAGACTCACCGAGATGATATCTCACCCCGTTGTGGGACAACATTTTCAAGGTCATCAAGTGGAGGACCGAGAGCCGAGAGGAGGTGATGTGAAGTGTAGGTCAACCAGGACCATCTCTTTTTGAAAAGTTGGTTTTTGTGGCCTTTCGGTCATAGACCTTGTACTTGACATTACTGTCAGGGATTTCTAATCCACTTTCGCATGTGCAATAAAACAAAAAAGGGTCGGCGACTAGTCCTGAGAAGTCGCAAAATTTTATCGACCAGAGAGGGATGGCCACGCGCTCGGGATTCGGGGCGTGACAGGCAGCGTGGGACCATTAATAGTTAGCGCAGAAAACATGTATCGGTTAGTTAGGTCTTTGGTTAGTGCATCAACCTAATGCGCGGAATGTGTGATTCATCGACGTAGTAGCCAAAGACCTTGCAAACTAACCCTACATGTTCTTTGCACTAACTATTAAAAGTCCTGAGAGTTTTGTGATTCTCTCAAAACTCTGCTCCATTAGTTTTGCTTGCACCAGTGCAACTCTATCTAGTTCGTCAAAGGCTAGGTGAATTCACAACTAAGGAATTCCGCAGCAACTCTCTATGAAGTTTTTTTAATAATCTAACCTGCTCTGACCTTATGAGAAGATCTATGCACATCACTGCCTCGTCTGCATCTACACTATTGAAAATCCGGCCCATATGGCGCATCTCTTTTAACTTTTGAACACATGAACACTTGCTTTCACTTCTTTTAGACTCCTGGGTTAGTTAAATTTTTACATCTACTGCTTCTGGCAGGGACGTGTTAGATGTGATGCATTCAAGTACTTAAATGCAGTAACTGCTTTTAACTCATTACCATTGTCTTCAATCTTTCAGAAGAGTTATCCAAATATTCACATGAAGTAAACCTTTTGTGCAACCTACAATTTATTCGACACAAATTAGCTGTCAAAAGCCCACACACACTCAACAAAATTGTGATTGCTTCATATTTTTCATTCCTTTGGGCTTTAAGTTAAACAACGAAAAACAATTATAAATTGATAATTATAGAGAATGGTTTTGTTTTTATCTTCCCGAACTCTATTACAGGACAACAATGTTAATCCACAACCACCGGTTGACAAAGTGAGAGTCGCCTCTAATCAAGTATACCAAGTGAGTTGAGAGAAACACATAGATGGCTTCCAAATTTTCAATCTCTCCAGCATTCCCTTGTTCAATCATCTTGCGGTTGGCATCCATGCCTGTGGAATTGCCATCTACTGGGATCATAATGGCAATGAACGCACTTCAACTGATGCCTGTGCCTTCGAAAATTATAAGTTAGTGAACCTAGCTTTTCTATCTACCTTTGACAATGGCCAGACTCCTATGATCAACCTCGCCGGCCACTGCAATCCTTTTAGTGGAGGATGCACCGGCTTGAGCTTTGAAATCAAGTCTTGCCAAGCTAGGGGAATCGAGGTGATGCTCTTGATGGGAGGAGATGTGGGAAGTTATTATCTCACTTCTGCCAAGGATGCTAGACAAGTCACAACTTATCTACGGGACAACTTCTTAGGAGGGAAGTCCTCCTCTCGGTTGTTCACAGACGCGGTGCTCGATAGCATTGATTTCGATATTGAAGGAGGCACAACACAACACTGGGATGATTTAGCTTGATACTTGTCTGGATATAGCAGCAGGGGAAGGTGTACTTTACTGCAGCCCCTCAATGTCCTTATTCGGACACTTGAGTTGGAGGTGCCCTCCAAATAGGCTTGTTCAACTACACTGAGTCTAGTTTTTATGACAATCCTTGGTGCAAATGCAATAATAATCTCCAAGATGCATAGAGCAATGGACTTTGATTTCCGTTTAGCAAAATCTTCTTGGGGTTGCCTGTGGCTCCGAACATAGTTAACAATGGTGTTACTCCCACACCATATCTTGCTTTTGATGGTCGACCATCAAAGGATTTGCCAACTATGGAGGCGTGATGTCATGGTCCAAATATTACGAGGATCAAACTATATATAGCTCTTTCATCAAGGGCTCTATTGTTGTTTGCAGAAATCTAAAAATCTCCTTACGTAATCACAAATATTTCTCCATGTAAAAGTTTATTTTGATGATGGTATCATAACAATTATTTAAAGATTCCGGTCAAACTACACTGCCAAATTACATGATCTCCATAAAAATTCAGAATCTTATGTTAACCAACTCTTTTCTTTTTGGTTTTTATTCTCACGCTTTCATTGAATCCCATAAAAATTCCTTATAACTCTTAGCAAATGGGCCATGCTTTGAAAGTGATAGATCACTTGCGACAAAAGGTAGGTAAAATGCTAAAATGATACGTTGTCAACCGCCACGTATTATCCAACATGACAATTTGACAGAAAAATTTGACGGAATCTAATGGATGATCAATATGTTAATTTTGTACTGATTTGTGAATTTTATTTGTAAAAAAATTAGTTTTTGATCAATTTATCATAAATATATCAATTTGAAATTTTTTATAATATTAATCCAAATGTATATGATATATATAAGTGGATTGTGGAGATAATTTTATCTTTCAGCCCTACCCAAAAAAATAAAATAAAATAGCCGCAACAAAGCAAGTGTTCGGATTTTCTTTTAAAAAAACACTAATTTGTGACTTTGACCAATGCTGGCACCTACTTTCCAGTGTTCCATAGTAAAAGAGAAAATACGAACTTTACCCAATATAGACATCCGTCGAGCTGTCATTCATTCTTACCGTGAAAAAAAAAATGACCTGGCATCTTACATGGACTGTGCACTCGTGGATGTTGCTGACGTGCACATTGGGGGTTTGATACGGTATCGTTCCGTCAAGGCTCTCGATTTAAAGCGGGACGCATGCTGCTGGGATCTCGGAGACGACGCCGTTTGGTCGAGCTTCAATATAGCGACAAAGGAGAGACGTGGTCATTGGAATTTGGGGTAAAAAATCAGGGCTCTTGAGAGTTCTTGAATTGGGGGCGAAAAAATTAGGGTTCTTAAGCAAATCAACAGGCAATGTTGTCGATGGGAAGCAACAATAGTAGCGACGGGGCTTTAAAAACTTCACCTTTTAGGGAAGAAAACATCTCCCGCAAGCATCAGATGTGTGCTGGGCTGCACACTTGTCCAACACCAAAGAATCTGTTGGTATTTGCGGAAGCGTGTGTTTAATGTGTGTAAAATGGAGTGTTTTGTATGAAAATTATCAAGAGAGCAAAAACTAAGAACAAAGTGGGCAAGGGTAAAGTAATAATAAAAATGTGTAAAAGAGAGTGATAGAAGAGAAGTACAAGGGAACAAAAGAAAGCTTTTTTTAATTTAGTTGTAGTACAAAGGAAGGGGAGGAGCTTACCGTTTTGCTCTATTGTTGTTGCGCTCCCCCCTCCCCTCCTATTTATAGCGGTGCTCCACTGACTTGGCCCATCTTCTGATACTTTCTTTTACAATTTTTTTTTCTTGAACAATAGACTTTTTAAGGCAAATATCTCTGCCATTTGCAGAGATAATTTCATAGACTCTTCTAGGATTTTCTTGTATTTTCTAGCTCAAATCTATCTTAAAGTTTCTAGAAATTGGATCAATAGTTTAACACTCCTCCTTGATCCAATTTCGTGTTACATCAAGCATTTCCCGCAATGTCTCAAACTTGGCTAGCGGTAGTGCTTTAGTGAAGATGTCCGTTACTTGTTCCTCGGTTTTGCAATATTTCAGCTCAATCTCTTTGTTATTTTGCGCTTATTGTATGAAGTGATATTTGATGTCCATATGTTTGGTTCTTCCATGGAATACTGGATTCTTTGATATAGCAATTGCAGACTTATTATCACAAAGTATCGAGTTGCTTCCATCTGTGCTTCTCCAAAGTGTCTTCTAGAATTCTTCGAAGCCATATTGCTTGACTAGCGATCATTGCAGCGCGATGTATTCAGCTTCGCGGTAGACGTGTCACCTTTGAGTCTTTTTTTTTTATGCCCATGAGAATATTCCAGAACCCAGTGTGAAGGCATAGCCAGTAGTACTTCTTCTATCATCAGCTGAACCTGCCCAATCGCTATCAGTGTAGCCAATGAGCTTGGCGTCTGCACTTGGGTGATACCGAATGCCATAATCTATAGTTCCTCGTAAATATCTGAGAATTCTCTTAGCATCCAAAGTCAATTTGACTCAGACTTTGCATGAATCTTGATAGTAAACTTGTCGCATACATAATATCCAATCGTGTAGCAGTGAGATATAGCAACCCAATCGACTTCGTAGAGGGTGGCGTCAACTTTTTTGCTCCATCTTCCTCCAATAGTTTCTCATTTGTCATGAGCGGAGTTGAAACCGTTTTGCAATAGTTCATCTTGAATTTCTTCAGGAGGTTCATGGTATATTTCTTTGCAAGATAAAAACTCCTTCATTTTGGTTGATCTCAATGCCAAGGAAGTAATGCATCAAGCCCAAGTCCATCATCTCAAATGTTTTCATCATTTCTTCTTTGAATTCTTGGATCATTGTCTCATTGTTTCCTGTATATATGAGATAATCTACATATAGAGAGACAATGAGAGTGTCGGACTTATCTTGGGTCTTGATGTAGAGTGCTAGCTCACTCATACTCCTCCTGAATCCTTGCTAGATGAAGTACTCATCGATTCTATTATACCACACTCGTGGTGCTTGCTTTAACCCATATAGGGCTTTCTTGAGTTTGAAAACTTTTTCTTCTTGGCCTTTGAGGATAAAGCCTTGTGGTTGTTCTATGTATATTTCTTCTTGAAGATATCCATTTAAGAATGCGACTTCACATCTAGTTGATAGGTCTTCCATTCTTTTTGTGCTGCTAGGGCTATGAGTGCTCAAATAGTATCGAGGCGAGCGACAGGGGCAAAAGTTTCAGTATAGTCGATACCTGGTTGTTGCAAGTATCCTTTCGCCACAAGCCTTGCTTTATGCTTCTGGATTGATCCATTCGCGTTGATTCGTCTCGTAAACCCACTTCACACCAATGATCTCTTTGTCTTTGGGTCTATCGACAAGCTCCCAAGTTTCATTTTTCTTGATCATCTTGATCTCTTCCTCCATAGCTTTTATCCAGACTTCTTCTTTGGATGCTTGTTCGTAGTTTTCTGGTTTCAAAACAGCAAAGTTGCATGTGTCGTAAATTCTTCTAAGGGCTTTTACCCTTAGTACCGGAGATTTTGGAGTAGATTCTTCTTGCGTCACTCTTGGAGAGCTTGGTGGAGTTATGTCGTGAATGGTGGAATCCGGTACTTCTCCTTCTTCTTGTGACGTTGACTCCTCTTGAGCAGGTGGTATGTCTGGCAAGGTGATGTACTTCTTCTCGATCTTCTCGCTCTCCCAATTCCAGGCAGCATTTTCATCGAACTCAACGTCTCGACTAATCTTAAGCTTTTTAGTTCTTAGGTTGTAAATCCGATAGCCTTTTGATTGGTCACTGTAGCCGAGGAATATTTCATTTTCTGTCTTTTAATCTAGCTTAATCCTTTTTTGAGCAGGGATGTGGACGTAGCATATGCATCCAAACACTTTGAGATGCTTTGCTGAGGGCTTCCGTCCACTCCATGCTTCGACCGGGTGTTTTATTTTGAACAGCTTTAGTTGGACACTTGTTTAATAGGTATCGCAGTATAAACTGCTTCGCCCAAAAAGTGTTGGGAAGGCCTTTCTCCTTTAGCATAGACCTTGCCATCTCCATGATGGTTCTATTTTTCTTTCGGCTACTCCATTTTGCTCTGGGGGCGTAGCCAACGGTCAATTGATGATGGACTCCTTCATCTTCACAGAATTTATTAAACTCCTTTGAATTGTATTATGTGCCTCTATCACTCCTTAGGACTTTGATTCTTTGGCCACTTTGATTCTCGACGTGGCTCTTGAATTTTTTGAAGATAGAGAAAACCTCTAATCTTTCTCGAAGAAAGTGTATACCCATGTCATTCTTGTGTAATCGTTAATGAATAGGATGAAATATTTATTTTGACTGGGTGTAGGTGTCCTCATCGGACCGCACACGTCCGTGTGGACAAGTTCCAATGGCTTCTTAGCTCTCCATGCACCTCCAGATAGGAAGGACTATCTTTGTTGTTTTCCAAGGAGGCAACCTTCACAAATATCTGAAATTTTTGAAATAGCTAGAAAGTCTCTCATCATATTTTTCTGATGGAGAGTTTTTAGCCCAGCAAAATTGAAGTGGCCAAATCTTCGATGCCATAGCCATGAATCATCAAGTTGAGCTTTCATGGCTATATCTTTGACATATTTCCATCGAATAGGAAAATTGTTATTTGTCATCTTAACAGAGGCAATGGCATTTTTATATTTATCATAGATAATGCAGGCATCTCTATTAAAATATAGAGAATACCCACTTTGTATCATTTGGCCCACACTTAAGAGATTTTGTGCAAGACAAGGGACTAGATATACATTATGTATATATTTTCGGCCTTTATTCGTTTCCACGGCAATGGTGCCTTTTCCTTTGACATCTATTAATGCATCATTGCCCAACTTTACTTGGGATTTCACCGACTTATCAATATCAATGAATATAGATTCGTCCCTCGTCATGTGATTGCTACACCCACTATCAATGTACCATGTTTCACTTTTATTATCATTTGCCGCTTAGCCTGCGTAGAATGTATTCTCTTCACTTTCCTTTTTTTTTTTCTACATAGTTTGCTCGATTATTTGTTTTCGAGCGACAATCTTTTCTACGTGGCCATATCTTTTACAAAAGCAGCATTGTTTTTTATTTTTAAACCAACAATCCTTCTCCAAATGATTTATTTTCTTGCAAATACCACAAGGTGGATAATTTTCCTTTTGTATAGTTTCTCCTTTTTTATTTTTCCATGAGCTCCTTCCACCATTTTTAGATTGATGAGACCGTATATTTACTTTAGATTGAAAGGCACTTTCAACCGAATCTTCATCTTGTGCCATTAGTCTTTTCTCATGTGCTTCTAGAGAGCCAATTAATTCACTCATTGATAGGGTCGTCAAGTCCTTAGTTCCTTCTATGGTTGTAACTACGGGGTTGTATTTTTTGGTACTTGACACCAATATTTTCTCAACAACCCTTTGATCAGTTGTCCCATCTCCATAGGCTCTCATTTGATTAACTAGTTCCTTTAATTTTTCACAATATTCTTGTACGGTCTCATAATTTTTCATTTTAGAATTCTCAAAATCTCTTCTAAGAGTTTGAAGGCGAATAGTGCGTACCTTTTCCGATCCTTGAAACTCTTCTCGTAGTATTTCCCAAGCCCCTTTTGCATTCCTTGCTCCAATTATTCTTGGAAATACGGTTTCTGAGAGTGCTTGCTGGATAAAGTATAATGCCCTTGCATCCTTTTGTAGTTGATCCTTCGAAACATTTGCACCTTCTTGCGTAGCCTCGCAACCTTTTTTCCACGATGTCCCATAAGTCTTGGGCCATCAAGAATGTAGTCGTTTTTATGCTCCAAAAGTCATAGTTGTTCCCATAAAAAATGGGGACGGGAAATGAGGATGAGGTAGAGTTGGCCATGGTTTAGTTAGTGGGTATTTGGAAAGGGTAGTTTTAGGAATGGGTAGGTAGGACAAATGCCCAATACCAACCAAAGACATGGCTCTGATACCACTATTGGTATTTGTGGAAGCGTGTGTTTAATGTGTGTGCAAGGGAGTGTTTTGTATGGAAATTATCAAGAGAGCAAAAAACTAAGAACAAAGTGGGCAAGGGTAAAGTAATAATAAAAATGTGTAAAAGAAAGTGATAGAAGAGAAGTACAAGGGAACAAAAGAAAGCTTTTTTTAATTTAGTTGTAGTACAAAGGAAGGGGAGGAGCTTACCTTTTTGCTCTATTGTCTACTGCGCTCCCCCCTTTCCTATTTATAATGGTGCTCCACCGACTTGGCCCATCTTCTAGTACTTTATTTTACAATTTTTTTTCTTCAACAACAGACTGTTTAAGGCAAATATCTCTGCCATTTGCAGAGATAATTTCATAGACTCTTCTAGGATTCTCTTCTATTTTCTAGCTCAAATCTATCTTGAAGTTTTTAGAAATTGGATCAATAGTTTAATAGAATCCCACAAGGAGGTTCTACCGCTGTTCACTTCAGAGGGATATGCAGTCTTGATCTATTGAAAGCAACTAAGTTGATTGGGTTCGACTTCATTTCGGTCTTGTAGTTGGGCAAGATCTATGTTCAGTAGCCATGCTGAGAGTTTCAATTTCGACTGATCAGTGTTGAATGTTCAATGGTCGCTGTCGATTTGGATTGCTAAAGGTCATGCTCATTTTGCAATTTGATGGTGGGGGCTTTTTTAATTGGGTTGACCTCCAATTGATGAATGATGATGAAGTGTTGAAGGACAAGGGGAAGTTTGTGGAGGAAATCTGGAAAGAAATGAGGAAAGAATGGCCATTCTGCGAAGGCGAATACTGGACAAGAAAGTTGTTAAAAGGGATTAACAACTTGGACTAAAGCTTACATATAGAAATGGAAATCGCGAGAATGCAAGCAAAGGAAAAGATTCATGTGAGAGTCATAATTAGCATTGATGGGAGCATTGATTGGGTTGACAATCTCGAAGGTCGATAAGAGGCTTCAATCTTACTTTCCCTGAATGGTGCTAGTAGGTAGTTCAACGTTTACAGTTGTAAGGACTTGTTTGAAGCTTTTTGTGCAAGGTGCAAATGTAACCAATGAACTGGGGAAAGGTGATGAATGTAACCTTGGTTTTGGAGTTGCTAGTAACATGAATGTCAGATGAATGTAATATCAATTTACTAAGAGAAATGGCCAAGTCTAAAAGCATACCTGATCAAGAGAAATGCACCGATTACAAGCTTGCATAATTCACTAAGTTGTAGAGGGCTAAAAGCATAACCTGTCCCTAATTTTGCCTTGAAAGGTCTAACGCACCTAGCCACAATTTGGCCACTCAATGAATCTAGCAAGCTTGCAAGATTGAATATTGCATTGCTTTTAAGAGTCAAGCTGCAAATAATGAACGGCGGGCATCAAATGCAAATTTAAAAAATTCCATTTCGTTAAAGTAAGATTGAAAAAAAAACACACACACAAACATTATTTACAGTCTATGGTTTGCTGTTGTGGAAGGATAACGTTGCTACACCATCTAAACACATTAACCAAATCCTTTCCATTGTTTCCATACAATGGCTAAATAAAAAGAAAAGGAAAAAGACATATCAGCGACACCAGCAGCAGCACAAAACATCCCAGTTGATCTTCTTGGCTCACAACTGAGGCTACTCAGCTTGATGGTCCACCACAAATTGCAAACTCTTGAGTTCCTAGAGGTCTTGGAATCTCACCAAAGAAACAGCTATAACTGTAGCTACCGGTCACACTCAAGAAATGCTTTTTAGTGCAGAGAAGGCGACAGGTTGAAGACAAAGAGAAAAAGACAAAAACAGAAAAGACGAAAAAAGGAGAAAAGAGATAAAAGAAATAAAAGAAATTTATTATTAAAAGAGAGAGAGAGAGAAAACCGAAAAATGGCAAGAAAGAATAAAGAATGGGTTGAGCTTGCTTTGTTGTGGGCTGGGTTTTCTTTTTTAGAATTTGGGCCAAAGAAAAATTCAAAAGAAGAGAAGTGCTCATGGGCTTATTAATTATTTTCGAGTGGGCTTTCAGGGTTAACATTTTTAGTCCAATCCGATCCAATAGGGTTCGGGTCGGTTTACTTAGGTCGGGTTTCTGACCCGGTCCGAATTCTTCTTAACAATATTAAAATTCATAAAAGAGATTAATGAAATTTTAAAAAATCATAAAATATAAAAAATTAAAAATCCAGAAATGTCTTAAAAATTATAAAAATTCAAAAAGAATTCAGAAAATTCATAAAAATTTAGAAAATTCAGAAAATCATTGAAAAATTAGAAAATCCAGAAAATAAAAAAAATTAGAAAAATCATTAAAAAATTCAGAAAATTCTAAAAAATAAAAATTTTAAAAATTCAAAAAACAATCCCTAAAATTTAAAACCTAAAATTGGACAAGCCTTTAGGGATTTTACAATAGGGTTCTTTGTTTGGCGTCATCTCTTTATTTTTAGAGACAATATTAGAATGTTTGTGTGCCTTGCTTTACCATTATAATTGATTGCACATTTTAATATTTTTGTTTTATGTTCCAGCTCTAGAATGGTTAGGACGAACTTTAGATTTCTTTTGGATAGGATGCTATGGCGCCGGTCAACACATAACCTAGTAGGTACCCAAAAGGGCATAACATAATCAAGTCCCTAAGTCTTGAATCTTTAGTTGCGTAAATAGTAAGATATCCTCCCATATCTTACTTGGTTTCTAATCGACTGAAAGACTAGCGGTGACTCCTTTGCTAAAATTTGTATAGGCTCAATTGATTAAAATTTTGAAAACCCGGTATTCGCACAAGGTATAAGCTTAGGAGAGCCTAATCAATGGAAAGCCGTCGGCCCAAAGTTGATAATACCCCTAAACCTAATAGCTTTCCCGGTGGGGGGTGTGTTAGGTTGCAATAAGTGCAATATATGTATACATGGTATAACAAAAGAAAAGAATCAAATAGAATAATATAAACGCAAAGGCATGTTGCTCATATATTTTAAAATAATTGTTAAAACATGGTTCTGTCACATAGGAAAACTCGCAGTTTGCAAAAGAGATTGTTTATTTAGAGTTAAAATTATGTCAAAAACATTAATTTTTCTTTTATGCCAAAAAAAATTATATATCGTTCGTATTTTAAAAAATATATATATGATGAAAAATATTTATGAATTTACTTATCATAATTTTGAATTGTATGGAGTTCATTCTATCTTCAAGCTTCATGTATACAGCTGCACCATAAGATTGAGTCAAACTATAGCCAAATGAACTCTAAACTAGAGAAGGATCATATACACACAGCCAGAATAATGATGACGTCCAATCTACTCATCCAATGTCATAGAACACAACACGACACAACCACCAAGGAAGGCTTACAGAAAGGCTCTTCATGAGAAGATGCTCAACACCAGCTACACAAAGACTTTGGGTGTTCAACAATAACGCTCGGTGGAATTGTCCTATCTTCTGATGCATGCAGGGTAAGATTGTATATTTTATATGTGGAGGAATACACAGTTATAATGCAAAATGTGAAATAATAAGTATGACAGAAATGGAGATAAGAAAAGACTAGAAAGCGAGACTTGAATATGATTTCCATTAGGCAGAGAATGTTGATTTTCTCTAATAGTTTTTTGTCATTTTCGACCAAACCAGGTTGTTCATTGAGAGCATTCTTGTGTAAATGACAGTTCTCGATAGTGTTGCAAATCACCAGCATTAAATGCCTTGAGAATATAGTACATCCACTCAACCTTTGTTCCCAATAGGCTCTTTATCCGTCAAAGTTGTTAAAACAAATCAAGATATTAATATGATGATTAACAAAAAAATGAAACAAATAAGGGCAAATTGGAAAGGACCGTGTAACCCAAAAGCAAGTTATGCTTGAAGTTGCTTTGTAGAAAATGTCTATCGACATAACATTAATAGCTACACAATGAACATGTGTTACAAATGTGCCTCAAGTGAATCTAGGAAGACCGTTAATGAGACCTACCACTAAGAATTTGATGCAAAAATACTATAGATAGAAAACCTTGATTGCATTTGCGGTCATGATAAAATTCAAGATATGATAAAATTTATCTTATTCTTCATTTGGTGTGTGCTCAAAATAAGATAAAGTCGGTATAAGGGGGATATAGGCTGGATAAAATTATTTCATGGGAGTGTGGAATAAAGGTGGATATGATTTTTAATATTCATATTAAGAAAATTATTTTTTATCGGAAACTAAACTTCTTAAATTAACAAAATTAACAAAATTAAAATTATTCGACCAAAAAAATCAACAGAATTAAAAAATATTTCAATATATAAATAATATTTGACACTTTTGGTTTAAAAATCTAGATCCAAGAAATTTGGCAAAAATAAAATAAAGTTAATGGTTAAATTTTTACTAAATTGGATGATTCCACTCATACCTAATATATCGACTACATAATGAGGAAGGGTGGCAATTGGGCCAGGCCTGGTCAGGCGGGCACAATCTATTATTTGGGCCTTAAGGCCCAAACTCTGGGCCTCTGAGGGATTCTCGTAGGAATATAAATGACACTTTAGGTTTAATAATATAGATCCAATAACTTTAGCCCAAAAAAATAAATAAATAAGAGTAATAAAGTTAATGGTTGGATTTTCATTGAATTAGGTGATTCCGTGCTTACCTAATATATCGACTTACATAATGAGGAGGGGGTGGCAATTGGGTTGGGCCGGGTCGGCCCGACATAATCAATTTATTTGGGCCCTAAGGCCCAAACTACAGGCCTTGGAGGGATTCTTGTAGGAATATAAATGAAACTTTGGGTTTAATAATATAGATCCAAAAATTTCTGCCAAAAAAAATAAAAATAAAGTTAATGGTTAAATTTTCACTAAATTAGATGATTCCTTGCTTACTTAATATATCAAAACTTACATAATGAGGAAGGGGTGGCAATTGGGTTGGGCTGGGTTGGGCTGTGTCGATCAGGCCCATCTTTTCTCGAGATGGCCTGGTAAAAGGCTCGGCCCAAATCGAATTGTATGGGCCCAAAGGCCCAAACTCGGGCCCCATCTACTTGACCGGTGGCCGTTGGGCCTGCGGGGCTTTGCCGGTGGGCCTCCAAAAGCCCAAAAAAGGAAAGTTCCTCCTCCAATTAATCTCTCTGTCCGTCTCAAAATTCTCCTTTCCTTCACTCGTCGGATCGATCTGTTGCTAATGGCCAATTAAAATTATAACCATCAATTTGTCTCAAATGAACCTAGAAAATTACTTAATTACACCTAAATATTTTGTACGGAAGTCAAATCAGTTCTAAAACTTTTAAATTTTTGCTAATTTAATCCTAATTCTTTATAGGAAATTTTAATATAATCATTTTGATTAATTTTTATCGAAAATCGCTAACGCGGCAACAGGCCATGTGCCTCCAGGCCCTCCACGCAAGACAACTCTATCATTAGGTCATGGAAAAAGGAGCTTTGTATTTCAAAATCTTGCAATTTTGCGTAGCTACATAAACTCTATACTCTCATGGCTTGATCGGATTGAGTCTTCTCCCGCTAGGATGCGACAGATGATCGAACGTTTTCTTATGTGTAGATCCCATTAGCTTCCGATTCGACGCGTGCGTCAGGCGGTACTCTAGCCATGCAATGCCGGACAAGGCTGCTCCACGCAAGGATTTCGTTGTGTCATGCTGCTGCATCTTGGGATTATGTGCAGAAGTCGATGCTGGCTGAATTCTCGCGACGATGAGAGCATTATTACATGGTATGGACGACGCATTAGGGCGGATGAGGCGAACACACGCCATCGTCGGAGCGTTCATTTTGGTTTTGTTGACCAAGACAAAGTCGCCGACGCGGCGAAGACCCGCCGTCATCCGAGTATGCATTTTACGGGCGAACGCGAAGGCACCAAAAACCGACACGCGACTTCAAGAGGAGTTCACTGGGCCATATGTGCCCCTTATGAAACCATAGAAGACACAAAAACATGGAATTGTAATGTCAAAACGCGTTTAATTTTTTTAGAAAAATTTCATTTCACCACACGTCACCTCAAATCTTTGCAAAGTTTTTATAAGATATTGGAAGGTTCTTTTATTTCGGTGAAAAAGAAATTTAACTATGACTTGGTGAATGTCAAACTAAACAGCCTCTTAATTTTGCATTATTTACACAGGCATCCATGTATATGTATTAATTGATCAGCTTTCTTTCTTTCTCTCTTTTTTTTTCTCCTTCCAAGCCAGCAAAAGAGCTGCTGGCCAACCCTTGCCAACCATTAAGCCCTCAATCATTGCGGCCCTCACCCAGTCGCCAACAATGCTCGCGCAACCCTTGCCTTTTGGCTGGCAAGGGTTAGTTAGCGATCCTTGTCGTACTCGATAGGAAAAAAAAAAAGAAAATAAATAAACAAAGAGGAAAAATTATATAAAAAAAAATTAGTCACGTTAACCCTACCGTCCTATGTAGTATTGCTGGCGTTCACATCAGTGATTTCCGATTAAAATTAGCCGGGTAAACTCAATTGGCAACACATGAAAATGTTTAGGACTCAATTGACACAATTGAAAGGATTAGAATTGAATTGGTCAAAATGCAACATGTTTATGACTTTTTAGATAATTTTTCCTCATAATGCGACTGTACTTTGTAAAATTGATTTGAAACGAGAACTTGAAATCATTATCTGTGTATTTCGGTACGAAAAGATAATAGTAGTATTCATGTCCATAAATTCGTGCAACCAGCCCGCGACATGGCCGTCCTGCCAGCCCGACCATGCATGCCGATAGCCTGCTCGTTCCTGGCCATACTGGCGCGGCCTGCATCGTACTATACCGAAACTTAACGATATCCCATATTTCCTCCTCTTAGTACTTCGGGCATAATTTCCTTCAAAGGACTTCCAAATTGCAAGGAAACTTGATTCATCAAAGCTAGACATGTCGGGCTTTCAACCATGTGTCATACGACCATATTAGAGCATCTCGAGACACCAGCAATTCGGCGCTGGTGATAACGGGACCAGTCGCTTTGGGGCGTTTTGAGGTCGAGATCTTCCTCAATGAAGAAGCTGCCCGAGCTGCTGAGGCGAGCCATAGCCAATTGCCTTTCCTCCACGGCCGCCTTCGAAGCTTCCGGATATCTTCAGGTTGTGCTTAAATTTCGGTTCTTTATTGGTTTCTTTTATTGGTCTTGCCAACCTGGTTAGAACATGCCCAGTCTTGATTTTGGTAGTAGAGAATGGTGTTTGGAATCCTATAGAAACGATGGAAGGTCAAAGAAGAGAATGTTCTTCAAATCATAACTGATACGATTGTTTTTCAAAGTATATATGGGTGGAGACATTTATTCAAAGTACAAGAGAACCAAGGCCAAAAAGGACATCATCTCAAACGAGTTTTGATATTTACCACTGGAAATAAGGATGTACAGCCTGCTTTCAAATCATAGGCAAAGAGTGTTGGTACTGGGATGCTTTGGATAATGTGCAATGTGCGATGTAGTCCTCAGATTTTTCATTTTACTTATTTATTCATTTATATATGTTTTGTTGATGTTCACCTTCTAATCACCACCGGATAATATCTACCCCATTGATTTTATATGTACATAGGCGTCAGCCAATTCTAAAATGAAGGGTTCCACTAAATTAAATAACTAAAATAAAGTCAATGGTGCCGGCATCTAATAATCTCAAGAAGAAAGGGCATAAAATTGTTCACATTCGAGGGAGCTACTAACCATCGCCGAGGTGTTATATGGCACAGACGGATATTTGAGTTGATTTAGCTTTGTCTGTCATGTAGAATAAGAACGAGACTATCCATCGTGCCTCAAGATCATGGAATGTCATTACATACACTTGGAACTTTTTTTTTTTAACTATTCCACATGTTAGTATAAGTAGAGAAGGCCAGCAAATGCATTGATGGAGCATATACAAACTAGTTCTGCTATCTGATTAAATTTGGGTTTTGTCCCTTGAAAATTAATAGGGATATAACGCCATGCCTCTTACAAACAATCTAAGAGTATAGCATAAAAAGAAAAGAAAAAAAACGGAAGTATAGTGATGGAAAAATTAACATATTCTCTTATTTTTAAAGCATCTAAAAAGATACAATCACTTTCGCAAAAACGAATCGGTATGAAACCACGGGAAGACCCATAGAGCACATTCATGCGATGCGATTACTTAATCAATAAGTTAAAATCACCCACCTCCACCAGAAAGTCTCATCTTAGACTTTGGACCCCTACAATTACATTATTAAACAAATCTTGCAATTCCAGCTTAAGACTGGAAGAAATTTTTTATCAGAGAAATCAAAGGGAAACGATAAAAACATCATTGTCAAGTACATGGTATTGTTAGAGCATTGTTCTCTAATAAATTTGTCCTCCCAAAAATCCCTCAACTAGAACCTCCCCCATCCCACCCCCGGGAAAAAAGAAAAAAGGATCATCCCCTAATTTATTTATTTTTTGTTTGACATACAAACAACTGCTTTACCGAGAGAAGACAAAAATGCATCGAGCAGATCCCTACTAGCCAATCCTGAACGTTCATCACGCGTTTAAGGCCTCCCGCGTTGGCCCGATTGGATGCGAGACTTTGCATGTGCCAACTTCCCCTATAAATACACCCCTCCCTCTCGAACGGTCTCACAACGCATACCATACAATTCTAGTATTCCTAAAAAAAAACAACCACCAACCATGGCCGAAGGACACCACCCTCACCACCACCACCACCACAACCACCACCGCAGCCACCACAAGAAGGATGATGCCTTCATGGAGCCTGGGGTCGTCTTCATGGAGCCTACGGTCGATTACAGGAAGGGAGGGAGAAGCACCACAAGCACCTCCAGCAGCTCGGCGAGCTCGGTGCTGTCGCTGCCGGTGCTTATGCCTTGGTAATAATTATCATTTTCTTTTCAATTCTTTTTCCATTTTATAATTTAGATAAAATTTGCGTCTTCACCTTGTTGACCTGGATCATCAGGTTATTCACGAGCATTGGAAGCAAAAGATCTCGATTAAACTCACATATTTCAACTCGACATGATAATGGCATGCCATGTGAGAATGGATCATCCTTATAAATGAACAATAGTTTGAATTTAATTGATTTCCTTCACCCATCAGCTAGAGCAATAAGATTTCCCTACAATTGGCTTAAACAAAAAACATAGTTGTAATCCATAGCTTACATGATCAAACACTTCTGCTCAAAGTGAATAAATTAAATTTTTTTCTCGAACTTAATTCATGCTCAGAGCTTGTATAAAAAAAAGTCTACATAATAGAGAACTTTTTTTTTTTCCTTTCCTCTTTACCTTAAAACATTTTGTTTCGTGCACGCAAGTCCTGATTAACGATGTGCAAATTGCAGCATGAGAAGCATATGGCCAAGAAGGACCCGGAGCACGCTCACCGGCACAAGATAGAGGAGGAAATAGCTGCCGCCGCTGCCGTCGGGGCTGTTGGGTTCGCCTTCCACGAGCACCACGAGAGGAAGGAGGCCAAGAAAAAATATGAAGAGTCTCATCATGGCAAGAAGCACCACCATCACTTCTAAACCATGGAGGATCTCCGTCTCTTTTTGCTGCTATCTGTCTTGTTTATGTAATCTTATTTCCTTAGAGACTGCCTTCAATAGTCGCTGTACATTTGCGGAGGGTGGTTCTTGAATCTTGAATTCTGCTGCATGGAATGCTTCCCTGAGAGGATGAGCATGGGTTCGGGCTTTGTCTTGTACAGGTTGTATCTTGGGTGTTCTGATGATCTGATTTCTTGCGTTTACATTTCCACATATTGTTTTAGGTACAATTATTATATTGAATATTATTTTCCAAAACCAATTAGCACACAGTCTCCGCATACGATGGATCCACACCCGGTTAGTCAATGTCAATTAACTAAAACGCGATGGCATCAAATTCAAAAAAATCACCTGATCGCAATGTTATATATAATTATAATTCAAAAATACCTAAAAAAGCTGTACATGACATAAAAGTATATAAGAGTTTCTTAGAATTGATGTTTTGAGTCCTCCCATGAGGACACGTACAAATTAGCAAATTTATCTAATAATAGTCCATTGCGATATCTTCATCGTGACCTCACTAAGCACATTGACATTTTCTACTAATTTGGTGGGGTCAAAGTGCTAGGTACATGTCATTATCATCGTCCATTATCGTGATTTTTTCCAAGTTAGTTCTTTCAAATGTGGCTGAGTCAATTAACTGCGATTCAGTTTGAAATGAACTCACAAAATGACATAATTAATAATCTATATTGTCCCAAATCAGGCGATATATGATGGCTCGCCCATTTATATATCCTGAAAAAGGTTCAATAAAGTGTCTTTAATTCCACAAAAGTTATATCTCTTACATCATATAGAAGTTGTCAATAAAATTATCATTGTTGAAGGGAAATAGCTCCTTTCTCTCTCTCTCTAACGTAGATGTATTCAAGACCAACTTGTTTAACCAAGAAAATTAGCATGAATTCAATATCAATGACACTCTATTTTGTCATAAAGATTTTGTCATTTCCCAAACATTAAAACTTGCATCAAGGCACTTTGGGACGAGCAAAAACATTGGTAAATATTGTTTCAATTTTAATAGCTTCTAGTTTCTACGTACATTAATGACTCTTAGTTTCTATGCTTGGTTTAGCCTCTTATTCTTCTTTTGTTTTGATATAAAAGGTCAATGAGTCTCTATAAATTATAGACGAAATTTGATTAATGAAATTTCTTAGTGTAACTCTCTTGAACCTTAAAGAGTTCAAATCCCTTGAAAACCTAGAAGAGTTTCCATTTCTTCCTTGAAGAGTCAGGGCTTTTAAAGCCTACATCTTTGAAGAGTTACAGCCATCAATCTCGAAGAATTGATGCTATTTCAACTTCCCAGGGGCCTAGAAGAGCAACCATTGAAGTTCTTGTACTTTTTTCATTTTGTCCACCACCGTTTAGCCCACTTTCATAAAAATCGACAAGCCTACAATGCTTAGTTGAGGAAACTGAAAACACAAAATTTGTGATTCTTCAAGTCTCCATTCTTTTGCTTTGGAATTAGGTTATTCTGATGTGAATCGACAAATTTATGCTCATTTTCCTAAACTAGCATGGACAAAAAGTTTTATTCGATTTTATGACTAAATTTCCATACGTGTAAGTCACTCTCCCGATTCTATCGTCTAAGTAGCCGACCTAGGGCTTCATCTCTCTCTCTCTCACACGTGTAAGTCACTCTCCCGATTCTATCGTCTAAGTACCGACCTAGGGCTTCATCTCTCTCTCTCTCACACGTGTAAGTCACTCTCCCGATTCTATCGTCTAAGTAGCCGACCTAGGGCTCTCTCTCTCTCTCTCTCTCTCTCTCTCTCTCTCTCTCTCTCTCTCATGTGATTTTCTTCCCTAATATCTCTCTACATAGGTACTTATGAGTATGATGCTATGAGATTGGTTGGAGTCTAGCGAGTTAGAATGATCTTTGATTATTGAGAGTATAGCACCACAACACACACCCTTAACCTACATTCTTGAAACCGTGTGATTCTTAAACTATTCGAAAACATGTCAATAATCTACTTACCGGATATTTCTTAGAGCTTTGGAAGTTACGTATTTGATTTGAGTGTTTTTGGTTTTGGTTGGAAAGGGCAATCTATAAATATATATATAGTCAAATCAAACTTCAATCTTGACTACAATATAAATATGCAAGTCTCTATTCACGAGCTATTTGTATTCATACACATGCCTCGTCGATGGCAGGCAGAGGGAAAAAGGGAAAAATGAAAAGAGAAGAGAGAAAAGAAAAGGAAAAATAGAAAAAAAATCAGAAAATAAAAAGAATTACAAAAATTGCTTTTACAAAAAAGAGAAGAGATTAAAGTGTATTTTTAGCTGAGGGAATTCCCCCCGTATTTCCTTTTCTTTTCTGGATCTTTCTCCTCTCGTAGTTCTATCATACATAGTAGCCTGTAGTTCTTCTTTGTGCTTTTAATTCCAAATGCAAGTAATTTCTTTGTTTTTACGTTGCGATATATTCTCTAGCTAAGAGTCCATACCCTATTGAATCTCCACAAGACAAAAGGGTTTTGAGTAGTTTTTGAAGTGCTAGTTGGCTAGTATAATACCACCGAATCGAATCTGAAATTTCAAGCAGGTGTCGCCTTATTGGAAGGGTATGAATAGCTTAAAAAAATGCTAAATAGGATAGCTACAAAACCTCAGCAAGAAAGAAATTCATTGAGTTTGGGACACGGATTGCCCTAATTAAGGGAACAATATGATAGGACAACTCCCACTTGTCCAAAGGCCGATAGTAGGGAATGCAAATGGTATCATATGGCATAGCTCTCATACATCGACTTTGCAGGCCATGGAGTATGCAGATATGTATAGTGTCAACCCATATATGCCCCAAGAAGCACGAGCATTGTGCGTGCGCGAGAGCGAGAGCCGTAGTCACTTTGTTGAATTTGTGGAAACTCAAATCTTCAATCATGAAGAACTCAAGGCCATGGAGTATGCAAATATGTACAATGTCAACCCATATATGCCCCAAGAAGCACGAGCAATGCAAGCGCATGCACGCGAGAGTGAGACAATTGGCACAACGAATTTCATGTTCATTTGAAAATATAATGAGCAATTCATACACGATGCAAATCATATCAGGAATATCGAATGAGATTCTCCTTGCATATTCTGTTGTTTGTCTTTAGTTAGTAAATGATCATCTTCAACCTAATAAATAAGTCTCTAATTGACTGCTGAAAACATTCCCTTAAAGCGCATGAGACAGCCACTTGCAATGAAAAATGATTGAAGAAAACTTAGGGACATAGAAGGAAGCCCCAGCATGGACAAAGTGCTCAACTACCTCGCACTTTCTCTTTTCTTTCACCTCCTTTCACTTTGTTGTCGGCAAATTTAGTTAAAGGATGTCACAATTGGCGGAGAGGAAAGCAACATAAGACTACACAGTGACTGGATCAAGTGTTTCTGCTTCAACGGATAGCAAAGCAGTATGTACTTTATCCAGCCAACCATCCAACTGATCTCACAAGGATTTAACTTGCAGAATGCCTAGAACTCTAAACATGCACTGTTCCCTCTACTTGAACTTCGAGATTAACCAGCATTGAAGAGAAATAGGGAAGAACATAAGATCTTCACTACCCATGTGTTTGTGGGATCAGACCAAGGAGAAAAAGAGTAGTTCTTGTCACTCCCCGATCCTCAGGCACGCACTCATCTCTCACCTGGTCGATTAAATAGCGACGTCCCAGGACGTATCGCCAACCCATTCATTTTAATACGCATGCGGAAACATATAAATAATCCCCAGATAATAAAACAATGGGATAGGAAAGTTGAACCATAAATCTCGAACCTGAAAAACCAACACACTTATATACATATACAACACTGAGTTATATATATATATATATATATACAAAGCAAACTAACAAGTCCGGTTCTACTCAAATTAGCTTAGTACACAAGTCTTGCAAACAGGGGTGGGGTTTCAATCCTCCTTTGGATCCTCCTCCGAGTTCTCCTCTTCGGCAATCTCTCCTTCTTCCACACTCCCTGGAGCCTACCGCAGAATACTCCGAGGATTTTGGGTCTTCAAGATCGGGGGCCACTAGGTCAATCGCCAATCCACTTCTAGGGTCTGCAGTGCCCTTCCCAAACACTACATCCAATGCATACAAGAGCACCTCAAATTCCGGTACAGGACCCACCCTTCTAGCGATACCATGCCCGGTATTGATGGGGCACCTTTTTGGGTAAGCCCGCATCAACCCAAACTATGGATTTCACCATTACATACTCCAATCCTTCGACGTGCCCATGTATCGGAACGGGGAACTTATGTTCTGTGATTTCCTCCAGTATACCAAAATGTTCAGGAGTGGCTGGAGGGGCGGCCATCTATGGACTTGAAATGTTGTCCCATAACAGGGTGAGACTACGTCTCAGCAAGTTCTACCCCCTAAGACTCGATTAGGAAGAAAATACACCCTAAGGGCTGCCTAAGCACAACACGGGTCAGAGGAATTACCTTGGCCTCAGTTCCATCTTGCAAATCAACACAATTTACAATCTCATCAAGTCACATCAACCAATCCAATCGTTTACTCATATTGACTCATCGATCAATTGACCTAGTCAATTACATGTCAATCAGATCATTCCCCGGTCATTTCAGTCAATACTATCTGTACAGTTCAACCACCTTGCGGACATCTTACTCTAAGCTGAAAAATAGACAGTAGCTAGCCTCAAGGCTAATAACTAGTATACTATTCATTCTTTAAGATGACATATCGAGTCACCGAGCTGATATGATATACCATTCTTTCTCTGAGATGACATACCGAGTCATCGAGCCAATATCATATAATGTCTTTCTCCGAGATGACATACCGAGTCATCGAGCTGACATAATATACGTCTTTATCCGAGATAACATACCGAGTTATCGAGCCGACATAATATACGTCTTTCTCCGAGATGACATATCGAGTCATCGAGCTAACATTCGTTCTCCAACAATTTCTCACTTTTTATCATACCCGATAAAATAGCCGTGTGTGGGTACACGGTTGGCTTTAGCCAAACTATAATAATTTCCTTTCCACAATTCCCACTATTTTATATAGTCCACCAAAATATTTTTGGCATTGTAAACTGACGCTTGGTTATTTTCCAATCAATTACTGAAATTAAACAAATTTAAGAATAAATTCCTAAAATATAATTCATGCACAATCAGCACAAATTAAAGCTCAATTAAATAAACAAGTTGCACCACGGCAATCAACATAAAATTCCGGTCACCGGCTATCCCGGTCTAATTTTCAAAAAATAAATAAATAAATAATTACGGAAAATAATTAATAAAAGCAATAAATGCAAACTTAGGACCATAATGCAATAAATGCATACTTAGGCACGTAATGCCTAATTATATGCCAGAACGGGCCCGGAAAATTTTCGAGACTCGTTAAATAAATACTAGAGTCTATTTACTCGCTAATTGCACTAACTATCCACCTAACATGCATCGTCAATTAATTAAATTCACTAATCTAATCTAATTAACCACATAATCCAGCTTAGCCTAAACTAAACATCCCTTAAGCGTGATTAACCTACTAAGCGAGGATTAATGAGTTAAACTCACTTGTTCGGCAATCCGGTCGGTTCAAATAGATGGGGATGCAATGGAGCTCAACTCTCTCCAAAGCAGGTCTAACTTTTGGGGCCGAGAACAACCTCAAAACGGGCCAAACCCTTGCTGGGAACCCACTATTTTTGCTCTATGTTTGGTGCTGGAAATGACGGAACCGGGGCTGCTTCGGCGAGGCAAGGCAGGCGGTGGATCGACGGAGACCTCAGCAACTCGGGCAGGCGGTGGCGCGGCTCACGGCGGCAGCAGCGGCTCCAATTGGGCTCGGCCAAACTTGAGGGACACTGGCATGAGCGAAGGTAGCAAGCTGGGACGGTGCGGGGCGAAGGGCACGCGCAAAGAATGGCGCGCGTGAGGACAGCGAACGGCGATGGCAAAGGCTCCTCTAATGGCGTGCGGCTTCGAACAAAGGGCTTCTTTGGCTTCGGAGGTCTCGAACAGTAAGGGGAGGGGAAATGGAGGTGGTCGGCCAGTCTTAGTGAGGGAGAGAGGATAGAGGAGAGAAGAGGGGACAAGGGGTCCACCTCTCTCTCATCTTCATCTTCTTGGTCCCCCTTGACCATCCACCACCACCAGCTGCATCCATGGCCCCAAAATAGCCACCAAGGCTCTCTTCTAGAAACCCAAGGTGGTCCAAAAGTCACAGGTGGTGGGGGTACACGAATTTGGCTCGGTTTCTCCTCAATTGGACACTCAATCCTTCTCGAATCAATCCATCTCGGCCTCTATAAATTCAATCGATGCCTCACCAATCCAATCAGTATTTTTCCTTATCAATTGGTCCCACTTGCTTCCCAATTTTGCGATAAAAAACAATCCTTAACATTTTCTGAACAAAAACGGCTCCGCCTCGACTTTTTCCCAAAAAGTCTCAGTTTGCAGCAAAATCTTCTAAGACTGAGTCAACTCTCCTAGAATTAATTGTGACCTGACAGAACTTTCAATTTTTGAAATTGTACTTAATTTCGTGGTTAATTTCAATTTGGCGCGATTTTAGCATGACCTAGGCTACCGGGTAGCTTTCAGAAATTTTTAGTTCAAATGACTTGCGGTCGATTTTCTTCGAAACACAATGAACCCACTCGACACATTGGCGACTCTCGATTCTCGTGAAAATCTCAATGATCCAAATACGGACACATGGTACCAAAATGATAGAAAAATCAATCTAATGCCGGTCGACGAGAATTTTCCAATTTAGTGGAGTCACCCACGTTTAGCCACACATCTCAGTCGAACCGACCTATCTCTGATCCCTAATCGATTTTTAACTATGTCATAATGGCCTCTAAAGATAAGCACGGTTGAGAAGCCGAATCCTGGTCGAATTCTCAAGTCTATTGCGTTAAAATTCCTTAATGACTTCCCTAGATAGTCTAGTTATCTCAAGAGTGATCAACTTTGAGAACAGCCCTATAATTGCAAGTGTTTAGGGTAAACATAATAGTAATAAAGTCAAAAGCGTACTTCCCACAATATTTAAAATATGAAAACTAATTGTTGGAATGATTTGGTGATTATGTTAGCGAAGGGCATCCAAGTCAAGACATGGTGATAGCCTTTGCCGCTACCACACAACCGAATCTCCCCTCTAATAATTTTCTTAAGCTTTTCAACCTTTTTCTAACAGCAACCAAACACTCCCTATGGGTTGATCGGACCAACTCATTAGCCACTTCTAAAGAAGTGCACAGCTGGAAATTTCATGCTCGGATACGAAAATGAATTGATTGAAATAGCTAAAACATGAAAGAATTTTTTTCTAAAAAAAAAAAAAAAAAAAAAGTATTAAACATATTGCAATTATGTCAATTCAATTCTGAATCCAATTTTTTTTCCCAATTGAGCCCTAAATCTTTTGCATTTATATCAATCTAGTTAATCCATCTAACTTCGGCCGAAAATCGCTGATGCAAACACTAGCCATCTTATCCATCGTTGCCAATGTTGACGCGAACAATTTTTAATAATATTTTAATTTTTTTTTTTTTTGGAATTTTTTCTATATCCTTTTCTCTCTTTCCTTTCTCTTTCTTTTTTTTTTCCCCTTTCTTCCTATAGACAGTCGCCAAGGTCCGACAAGGTTGATCTCGTTGTTGCTAGGCAAGGGCGAGCAAGGCTTATCATCACCACATTGGCAAGGTTGACCTCACTAAAGGCCAACGAGGGTGCCAACTAGTGGCAAGGTGAAGCCGATGTCGCTAGTGGCCAGTAAGGCGACCTCACTGGCCCTCACCTCTAGCATATTGCTAAGGTCCGATGACCGACTAGAGGAAGAAAAGAAGAAAAAAAGAAAGAGAAAGAAAAGAGAGAAAATGAAAAATTCCAAAAAAATTAATAAGATATTATTAAAAATTATCCACGTCAATGTTAGCCACATAACATAAGATGATTACCATCTATGTTAGTAATCTCCAATTGAAATTGGTTGTATAGACTGAATTGACACAAATGTAAAATGTTTAGAGCTCAATTTACCAAAAGATAAAGATTTATATATGAATTGACATAATTATTTAAGATGTTCTTGATAATTTTCCCAAAAAATAATAGAAGTTTGATTTAGGTTGTAAGTCCATTGAGCTTAATATTGGCAGACTTGATCTTTTAGATACTTGAATTGTAATATTTGAGATTTTTGAAAAAGTCAAAGAAAAGGTGGTGGGACCCACTTTAAATAATCAAAGCAAAAGAAAAAAAGAAAATGGGGAGAGATAATAAGGAAAAGAAAGCCCACGTTCGGGCAGAAGGTGAGGTAGAAGAAAAGAGGAGAAAAGAAGAAAGAAGGAAGAAGAAGAAGAAGAAGAAGAAGAAAAGGGAAGAAAGGAAAGGGCTTTTGGCACGTGCACGCCACGGATGTCTCGCCAAGCCCACTTGACTCCATAACGCAGCACCCAAGAAGAGATTAGGCCCCTCGTTCGTCCAATTGAAATAATTTATGGGTTTATGACTCAAATTCGGAATTTTTGGAAAATCGAGCGGCAAAGTCCGATTTTAGACTCATTGAGCTGCATATACAAAATAGTTTAGGGTGTTGTGGAGCCATGGGATTTAACGGATTGTGATTTGAGCTTATGGTTTGTCCAAAACAAAATTTCAAAGTTTCCTGCATGTAGTGAATAATATGTGTCCAGCAGCTTTGGGCCTGTATTTTGTCATTTTTCGGCTTGATTTTGGTATGGTCAAGTTGGGATTCTTGTAATATGTGTCAAGGGCTTTCTATTGACTATAAATACGTTCGGAACGGGGTTTGGATGAGGAAGTTATTGTGAACTAAGTTTTGCGCTTAAACTCCGTGTTGTGAACGGCTTGAACAATCGCTTTGGTTATGCGATTTATTAGCGCGTAGAAGTCCTTTTGTTAGAGTTAAGGCATAATTTAGTCGTTTCGTAGTTGAGATAGAGTTTTATTAGATTTTAACATTATTCCTTGGTTATTTGATAGGGCCATGACTTCAACAATACAGGTATCATTCGTCGTTTGATCGTAGACGACAAGGTGAGTGGTACTATATCTTCTTTGGTTTTGTAAAATCATGTCTTGAAGTATATACATGTATATATATTGAATCGAGAAGAGCATTTTTATTGCATAAAAGCCAGATCGAGCAATTTATACTCTTTGATTAATTGTGAATGTTCGAAAAGCATGTTATACAAAGGAAGTGGAGAAAATATATATGAAATTGCTTTGCGACTAATTTATGAAAAAGTTTATGATGATTGGAGAAATGGAAATAAAATGGATGATGGGCTATGCTGCAAATGTTATTTGTTTGGTTTAAGATATTGATTTCTGGATTTGATTTCTGGTATTGGAGAATGGTTATTTATGCTCAATATGATTGTGAACCCAAAGTGAGGAGTTTTTGGGATATGCATACCAAGTTTAGAATATCCTTCTAGGCCCAAGCATCAACTTTGTAGGTGGAGACCTTGCTAAGGGGAAAAGCTTGGTCGCCTTGTCACCAAGCGTTGTGTCGTGACCATGGTAGAATATTGAATAATAGATTAATCAATGGATGGACCATTGATATGTGATATTTGATGGAGATTAATTAATAGACTTGACTATTGATACTTGACTTTTGATGGTGATCTAAATGAGTTTTCCATATTAGTATAAAGCTTTGATGATAAGAAATAAATTTTATATGATTCGATATATATTTTATATATTGAGTTGGTGTTATGAAGTTTAGTATTGCTTTGTATATATGCATAGTGGTTATTCAATCTGCTTAGAAGATATGTACTACTCATTAAGCTGTTGTTGCTCATTCCACTCGTCCTTTAATCTTTTCAGATTCCTCGATTAGCGGCGAATAGAGCTAGAGCGCCATCGGTTGGAAACTTTTGGGGAGTTCCATTTTTGGGTATGGTTTAAGGAAGTGGTGCACATAATCCTTACTAGTGGTTAGATTGTCTCGAGTTCTAAATGTATATCTATTTTTGGTGGATTATAAAAACTCGATGTTATAACCAATTTGTTGGTTTATCTGATGTGTGTGTGTGTGTGTGTGTGTGTGTGTGTGTAGTTTGAGATATATATATATAATTTGATATCAGGTTGTTGGTTGTGTTTGAGGCTATGTCCTTCATGTGGAAGGACAACCGTGTCATCCCCATTCTTTGTAGTAGACTTGTTTAATGGGTGTATCAGATCGAGTTTAGTTCAGGTCATAAATGATCCGACCTAAATTAACATATTTATCATAATGCAAATTTCTCAACCCATACCCAACCCGATCCATACCCCATCCATGCATGATCCGACCCATTTAACTAAATCTAGTCAATATTATTTCTTATGATCTTTTAAAAAAAAAAAAAAAGGGAAAATCCCAAATAAAGACTTAAAGTGCCTTCATTTTCTCAAAAGAAGATATGGAGTAGAGTCTATTTCAAATAAGGATCCAAAGTGATCATTTAGTCTCAAAAAATGACCTCACTCACCGGCCGATGAACAGATGCATCTCCGATGCATATTTCGGTAGCCTGATCAGGGGTATTTTTGTTCAATTTTTTTAAAAAAATTTCAGTTGTCTTATTCTTTTTTTTTTTTTTTTTTTTTGGGGTAATGGTTGTACTGTTCATCATTTTCTTCGTCCCTTGTTCATCTTCTTCTTCTCAAGAACATCGGACTTGAGAAGGGCTAGCGAGCACTTGGCCATTGGTGAGGGTTGGACGCCCATCGCCCGGCGAGCGAGGGCTTGCGAGCCAACCCTCGCCGGATTTGGCGAGGGTGGCCTCCACCACGACCCAGCGAGGGTCGTCGAGCCCTTGCTAGCTGCGAGCGAGGGCTTAAAGGCCCCGCCGGGCAAGCCTCGCCCATGGCCGGCAAGGGGCGACCTTGTTGATGGCCGCGAGGGGCGACCTCCACCGCCTTCGCCCACCGCTCCACCGACAACCTCGTCTTCTGCCATGACTACAACTGAGACGCCCACGTTGCCTTTTTCATCCCTTCCTCCCACCACCTCTCCCAGATCGACGACTTCTTCGGCTACACCTTTTGCCCTTAAGGACCTCCTTGTAGGGCCTCGATTTGGACAGCCCCCTCCCCCATGGCTAGCGAGGGCTTGATGGCCCTCGCCCGCTACCAGCGATGGGCGTCGAGCCCTCGCCGGCCCTTACTAGCGGCCGACGCTCGCCGGCCCTTACTAGTGGCCGACACTCGCCGGCCTTTCCCCGAGCGTCGGCCTTTCCCCAAATCCGGTGTTCTTGATCGGCCAAGAAGAAGTGAACAGGGGGACAAAGACGATGATGAAGATGGCAACCAAAAATGGAAAAAAAAAAAAAAATTGGATGAAAATGCCCAAATCAGGCCACCGGAATATGCATCAAAGATGCATTTATTCATCAGCTGGCAAGTGAGGTCCTTCTTTAAGACTAAATGACCACTTTGGGTCCCTTTTTTAGAAAATGAGGGCACTTTGGATCCTTTTTTGAGATTTTCCCAAAAAATGATATTGCTAAAAATTTCTAGTGGACAATAATTATAATATTTTAAAAAAAAAAAAAAATTTGAGGCTTCGTTTGTTTCTTGGAAGATGTTCTCCTAGAAAATAACAATATTTTCCCTTGATTTAGTGACTCGCCACCGGACTGGCTAGTTCTGGATGGTTCCTAGATAGGGCGGTCCGAAACTTGGTTCTCATTCTTGGAACCGATGGCCAGTCGGTCACCACAAAAATGGGAACCACCTGAACTAGGAATCGCCCGAACTCCACAAAAATGTATAAATAGAATTAATTTTTTGATAATGATTTTTTTCCAACTAATTATTTCAAGCAATATAAACAATTATTTTTAGAGAAATACATTTCAAGCCATTCATTCATTTTTCATGAAACAAACGAAGCCTAATATTATAACTATCCTAAGGTTGGTGAACCAACATGGTTAGTTTTATCATCAATCAAAGGGGAATTTTTTTCATATTTTTTTAGGCCTCATGCTCCTACATTCATATAATTGCGGTACTCCTTCGATTTTGACGACCCCCGAGCTACGACGGTGATAGTCACCCAATTAGGATATAAGTCAATAAGCGGGTGTTATTGGGGACTCGAATGAGTTACAAATTTTTGATATCGGGATAATTTTAAGGTCAATCATCAAAAACCCTACAAAATTGGGATTTTACGGTTGGAAAAATTCGACAGCCGAAACCCGCTATCTATAAAAGTTTCTATATCTATATCCATTGCTCAATTTTTAAAGTATGACAACAGCATTTAAAGTCGATCTCAAACTTTTGAAAAAAAGAAAAGAAAAGAAAAGTAGTAAACGCCAAGCCAAGCTTGGAACTGAAGGGGACGATCCATCCTCCTAGTCTGCACATCGCCCTGCCTATTTTTCTATCTCTCACCGTCGCCGAGGCTATTTTTTAAAATTTGGAAATATCATCCATTGTGCTAATTGTGGCACGTAACATGCATGTGGTCAACATCCGGCAAAAGTTTATGGTGAGATGAGGGTCAATTGAGACAAAATCATCAATTTCAGATGCTGCTCTAAGACAGATATCAAGTTGAAGGTACTTCGAGAAAAGAAAAAAAAAACTCACTTCAGGGATTTTTTTTTTTTTAAATATTCCTGCTTTTAAATTTTTGATCTTTTTTTTTTTTTGGGTCGGCAAGGCCATCTTGTGACCCAAAAAGCCGTTGGCCGAAAACCCATGTCGCACAGGTCCAGGGCAGGTCTTTGTTAACAGGTAGTCCCTACTGGTTGGATCTAGATTTAGTATGTCCAAGTGCAAAGGTGTCCCAAGAAGAGATCATAACTAGTTTAGAGAGACGAACGCAATTCTCCCTCGAGCTGGAGCCGAAAACGGAAGAAGATTCGACTCGCCCGCGTCATCACTATCATGTTCCCTACCAAGAAATTTGAACAATGAAGAAGAGTTGAAGGCCGACATTCGCAATGCCCTGCTGGTGGTCGCCACGATCATTGTGAGCGCAACCTACCAAACTGTGCTTTAGCCTCCGAGCTTCAAAGCAAAAGTCAACAGTAGTTCCACAAAAGGCTTCCTCGCATCCTATGCATCTTGGATGAATGGTCCTCTTGCAGGGACATAGCGTACGTCGTCTTCATAAGCGGCAATACATTCAAACTCTTGTTGTTAGTCCAGATGATCATTTTCCTCACCAAAGATCTCCCCGTCAAGAAGCCGCTCTTTCTCTCCTTGGCCGCAATGGTTCAAACTTACTGCTGCTACACGTATTACCTGCCGTTCACGTCACTGGACAAAGAGTTTGGTCTAAAATCCGTGGAATTGTTGAGCGTTGTGTCGCCCATAATTTCAGTTATTCTTCTGTTGGCACAGAAGTGGTTGGCGGAAGGTTTAGATCTTTGCTTGGACCGGCTTTCTCGCGTAACCTCGTAGGTTATATGTGCAGTCTAAGGACCCAATCCGCTTCGGTTGGAGTTGAGCAAAGAAAAGAAAGTCCTTAGCAGCATTGGATGGAGTTTTTTTGACAAGTCCAGACATTGAGGGTACGTATGGTAATGTTTCTGTTCCAATGAACAATTTATGTTCAAAAACAATCTTTTTTATTTGTGTTCCCGGACAAATTTTTTAGCGTCTGAAGGCAATAAATAATTGCACGAAATTTTTATTCCCGGAATAGAGATAAGTTTGGTACAATCCCAAATATTTTTGTGACTTAGAATTTATTTTAATTTATTAATAATTGTATTAAAAGTTTCTCTTTTTTCCTTTCTTTTTCTTTTTCTTCTTCTTCCTCAAGTTGATCGTCAACCTCAACCATGGCTAGCTAGCGACTAGCCAGATGAGAGTTGGCAAGGTCATCAATCTCAAGGGAACCTTGCCCGACCACCACGAGGTCAACGTCGCATGGGCGGGCGAGGCTCGAGGTGGCCTTGCCGATGGCCAACAAGCTCGGGGGGCCTCATAGGTGGCGACAAGCTTGGGGTGACCTTCCCAGGGCCGGCGAGGCTTTGGCGAGGTCACCAAGCCTCATTTGGCCGATCGTCGGCCATCACCGAGGCCGAAGACCAGCTAGGGGAAGAAGAGCAAGAAGAGAAAAAGAAAGAACAAAAAAAGAGGAAAAGAAAAGAGAAATTGTTTTTTTTCTTGAGTTGTTCTCAGGAACAAAACAGTAATTTTTTTTTTGTTCCAAATATATTCCCAGGAACAAAAACCTACACAAACGGATTTCTATTTTCTTTTTGTTCCGGGGTTTAAAAAAAATAGAGAAATAGGAATGTCACCAAACCTGCCCTCGGGGTGCAAGTGTGTAGTGTGTACGAGTGTTTCACTATATCATATTTTCCTAATAACATGTGTCCTTAGTCCAAAGCACGTTTGTAATTTCACCGATTGCAGTCGAGATTTGGAGATGAGGTTGGGCAAGAATTCTTTTAAGTACTCATTTGGTCTTGCTTCTTCAGATAAATTGGTCGTTAAGAGGACGGGTATGTTTTGAGAATTTGTCTTTGAGAACAGACGGAAGAATTAATGTTAATAACTATGAGCACCCGCTAAACTAATGGGGATGGATATGAGACAAGCCATGATTATGGAGTAGGAAAAAAAGCTCAGGATATGCAAACTTGGTTGGATAAAATCGACTTGTGCTGATAATACAAATTCAAATGAAGGGCGTGTTTGATTGAGTAAAAGAAATCTTCATGAATTAGATTCTCGGACTTTTATGCATTTGATTTGCTCAAATGATTACCCAACAAAAAATCATTTACTATCAAAGAAACTATTAATGCTTAAAATAAGAAACCCTGATCTGGAGAGGAGAAACATTTTTCTTGAAAATAATTTTCTTGAAAAGTAATTTCTTTTATCAAGTAATTTTTTTCCCAAACAAATACACCCGAAATCGAAAGACTATTACTTCATGACACCGGTGGTTTTAGGCCAATAACAAAAGAGTAACTTCTTGAGAAGGTTGAGATCAAATTCTAAAGTACTCCAATTTTTATTTGGTCTCATCTATCATATGATGATGACGACGACGAAGATGATGATGGTGGTGGTGATGATGATGATGATAGAAGGCTTATGTACACACTAACGTGAAACCCATAATAAAAAATAACTATAGAAAGGTTTTGGAAGAATACTTGAGTGAAAGAAACTTCTTTCTCGATTGATTTTAAGAAAAGGAAAATTTTATCTATCAACTCATTGTACCTTATGTGAAAAAGAAAAAAAAAACTCATTGTACCTTTCAATTGGAATTAGGAATTATATACAAAAATGTATCCTTCTGCGGGACTTGTACTAAGTACTCTATTGCTTTGAGGTTTTTCGAGATATTGACTATAAAGCAACCTCACTTTCAGTTTCAACCTTAAACAAAATGACCGAGAAAAAAAGAAAGAATATAAAACAAGCATCTGCAATTTAGCTTTTAAAACACCAAACCGGGTCCTCCCGGGTCCTCCTACCGTTTAAGAAAGAAAGCAATCGGGAACCTTTTGGTCTTCTCCAACTCCACACTTTGACTTCGTAGACCTCGCAAAAACAAAAAGACAGTAATGAAAGCGCCTTAAATAATCAGTAATCCTTTTAATAAATGCGTTAAGCGAGTTGCTTTATCGTAACTTTTTGTTAATCAAGGAATTTTTCAATTATTTTGGTGAAGACGATGGAGGGAGAAGGTAAAGAAAAGATAGAACAGACTGTACATGAAAACGCGTTAGATAATTAGTGACTTTCTCAATAAACGCATTGGGGGATCCATGTTATAATAAAGTTGGAAAAATTAAAATTAAAATTAAAAAACCAAATTTGCCCTAAAAGTCATAAAGGTCCATCGCTAAAATAACAGTTAGGTAATCAATGACTTATTGGGCCGATATTTGTTTAAATATTGGATGGTAATTAATTATTTTCATACGTACCAATGGGAAAAACTAGAGGAGGCCCTGCACAATATAGTGCAGATTCACCATTCTCAGTTCTAATCAGCAGGGCAGATCTGTCCACTCAAACGGACCCACGATTGTTAGAAGCAGGCTGCTTCTAACAGCTCAGAGGCACAAAACCGATAAATGAATGACTTGATCGGCAGCAATGCACTCATCCAAGAGGGGACGGCTCTCCAAGGACCTGGGCACACACCGTTGCACATCGGCTGTGTCGCATGCCATTTGAATTTCGTCCTGGGAGTGGGAGCTCCTCAAGTCGATGCCAAAGTTTGCAGGGAAGTGAGCAATGATCGTGCCCCGTGAGCAATGCCGAAGCTGTAATTGCACCATTATATTCCAGTCTTTTGATCGTGACCAATGATTTTCGTCCTTCTTGTTGTGATAGGATCTCCAGGATCCATCTCCATGATTTCTCCATGATGATCTTCGACCTATGCGAAATGTTGTCTTGATCCTACACGGCCTTGTCTGCTTTCGCTTTCCACTACTCTAGCTCATCTTCTTTTGTTGGTGGTCTAATGTCACTCCCTTAATACGTTTATGAAAAAGTCATCAATTACCTAGCACGTTCTCATGGATCGTACCGTAAAAGTTAAAAAAATTCCCTCCCTAATATAACATTTAGGTAATCAATGACATTTTTAATAATTTAGGTAGATATCATTGTTTAAACATCGAATGATAATGAATTATTTCCACAGATAACACTAAATTAGGTTACTGCCAATCACATTTTTATTAAATAGCCCAGCCAACCTCATTAATCATGTAGCATAGATTCAAAATCAAATTAAATGATCTAATATTTGTTACATTTGATGTTGCAAATAATCAAATATGTACCACACACCTAATTCACATGGAAAGTTTCGTTCCTTGACTATGAACACGCAGTTTTCGACAATAAAAAAGTAGAACAGGCTTTTCTTTTTCATAATTATAGCATCCGCAAACTAAGCCCCACATCCTTATAGATGAAACTTTTTTTTTGGAATTATAAAACTTTTCAAGCAAAGACTTGTTATTGATTCAATTAATTCCTTTGCGTCACTCAACAGATTACTCTAACGATGCGAGTTGGGAATTAGTTGTTATAAATCTTCGACTCTCATGAATACTCCTTTGTTTTTCATGATTATTTTTCTACTGCAACTCTAAACTGTTGTGGATAATCGGAATGCTGAGCTTCGTCATTGTTTGAGGGTGCTGTCTTTTCTATTTCCTTCTCGGAAGATAGTCCCTTTTTACTTGCCATTGGAGGTTCAAAGGAGGGACTCGAAGCAAATGGAAACCTCTGCCATCTTCTCATTCACAATTGTAACTTCTTGCAATTTTCCATTCAAGGTTCATGTTAATGACTCCTTTATGGTTGATCTGTAGGTGTGGAATACATTATCTGATGCAGCTGTATCCCGAAGATTCGGAAACTACGGCGAGCTAAAAAAGGTAGAACCTAATTCTTGATGCTGCCAACTGAGAACATGGTAAAAATATCTTAGATGTTCTCGTTGGTATGCATGCTCGGTTGTTTGAGCGCATTGAAAGGCTTGCAGTCAGGTAACTCTGGGGTCGAGTCATGCACTTGTAGCAGCATGTAGCAGCATGTTACTAGGCATTTTAAATATCTCCATCTTATTTTGCATTTTGAGAAGAAAAAGCAGAGTGTTATTTCCTTAGGGGTTCCGGGGAACAAGTGCTACGCATGATACATGAAACTAATGCAATAGTGTCGTTTTGACTCAGAATCCTGATCAAACAGTAGTTTCACGCATCAACTTTGGAATCCATGTAATCGATAGAGCGAAAATCTTTCAGTTGAAAGGATAGGATGCGATGAGGTAGGATCTCTCGGGGTTTTCAATCAATCAATGTCTTCTTTGAGTGAGTCAACCTTTTGTGCACCTGGAAAACTTCAAGTGAAGCACAGCAAAAACCTACTTAAAATTCAAGTCATTAGTACGTTGTCATGGCAAGACTTCCATATTGGAGGGTGCAAAGCTATGGAAAGTCAAGTGGTATATCGGGCTTGAAGAACTTTCACCATTCGCGCATCTATGCGTGATCTAGGCTGCAGATTGTTGAGGGCCTTGCCAAACTAGAGTTTTGATTGTGTTGGTTGTCTACAAGTGTCCTTCACTAAAAACATTGCTTGACATATCGAAGCCGAAAATATAAGATAAGTGCCAAATTCAAGTTAGACGGTACATGGAGTCCCTTGACTTTGAATCAGAGACGAACAAAATCCAAATCCATGACAGCTGATTGTGAATCAGAGACAAATAAAGTGCCTCAACCAAGATTGTTGCAACATCAACGAATTTTGCTCAAATATGACTAGGTGTAAATTTATTTCATAACTTATTCAAACCTAAGCGGTGAGAAGCATGCCCTTGCACACATCTATCATATGACAGGTAAATTAATAGAACGTTCAAGAAGTAAATCAACAATGCAAATTAACCAAGAATTACAATAGGCGGCAACCAGCCCATATCTCCACTTGCAATTGTCTAGGATCTCAAGCCTTACCTACCATAGCATACCAAAAATGTCACGCCCCGATCCTCGAGCACATGCACATCCCTCTCTGGTCGATAAAAACTATGCGATTTCTCAGGACGAGTCGCCGACCCTTTTATTTTATTGCACATGCGGAAGCAAATAACAAATCCCCTAACAGTAACTATCTCGAGATAGAAAAGCAGGACATCACATTCACGAACAAACCACACTTTTATAAACATACTGAGTTTTTTACACAAGTCTATAACCAAAAGACTAGTTCTCAAAAAGAGGCTATCCTATTTAACCTACTCTTCAGGTCACCTCAGCTTAGCTCCAGGTCCTTCCTCTATGGCCCTAAAAATTTTAAGCCCACCACAGGGTGAGATATAAATCTCAGTGAGTTCACGGTCTAAGCCCTAATTAGGAGGGAAATACACCTAGAAGTGTCCTAACCACACAACCACTCAATTGGCACAGAGGACTTACCTCGCCTCAATTTTCTTCCTACACATCAGTACAGTTCATATCACAATGCATATAATCAATGTACATAACAACTGGAACACCTTATCAATTCAATTAATCACCGGGGTCCTCGATTATAAGGCCAAACCGTTATAACATGTCTCATTCCATGTCACACGTTTTGGTCTCATAACCGGGTGCATCAAACTCAACAATCATGCGTTCCAATTGTTAATTACACCCCTTAAGGGTATGGCCAACTCCAATATTGGCGGTCTTCGGCATTGCCGGGCGTCGTCTCACCTCCTTTGAGCACGGCGACGTCTCTCAATTAGACGGCTTTCCCGAAAGGGCGTAGGTCCAGAATCTACTACGACGCGAGTCCCAATGAATGGGTAACGTCCGGCTTAATAGCCCAAGACGGTTTCTCTTAATCAACACACGACCAATCAATCTCGGCCCAGGACACTGTGCATTGCACTCAAATGTCTCAATTAAAATAGTGAACCTGGCCTATTTTCTTCGTATTAGAAATACGCGATAAAATACTGTGTGTGGGTACACGGTCAATTTACACTAGAAAAATTGATATCCTCCAATTTAAAATCTCACCTGGTTTATATAGTGTATAAAACTATTTTTGGTGTTAAAACCCGACACCCGGGATTTTCTGAATAAATAATGAATTTCACAAATTTTGGAATTAAATACTCAAAATTCCAATCAGCGCTCAATTTGCACAAATTAACATCCAATTGCATAAATTGAACACACCAATGCAATCGCACGAAATTTCGGTCATTTATCCCGGCCTAATTTCCGGAAAATAATTAATAATTAAATAAATTACCGGAAATTAAATAAATTACAAAATAAATAAATTTAAAGAATTTAATTAAATTAACCTAAACTAACTAAACTAAATAATCTAATTAACAATTAAATCTAACCATCCTATATAATTTAATCTAAGTACACTAACTAAATAAACTAACTAATTCCTAACTAATCCATCTAACTAAACTAAATAAACTAACTAACTACTAACTATATACTTAATCTAACTAAGCCATCCTAAACCTAATTAACATAACTAATCCATCAATTAGCTAACTAACACACCTCTAAGTGTCATTAGCCCACTAATGAAGGATTAGAACGCAACTCACCGGTTAAGCCCGAAAATCAGCTCACGGCAACGGCGGCGCAACGGTGGCCGAGACTTAAGCTCACGGCAAGGCCAAGGGAACGCTCAGACCGGCTGAAATCAGCCAACAAGCTCGCTACTCGAGCTAAAAACTTAAGGGCTCGAGGACGCAGCAACGAAGCTCGGCTTCGAGGAGACCCACGGGCGAGCTGGCGGTCAACAAAACTGCAGAGTGAGGCTTCGGTTCGGTGAGCTTTGGAGATGGCAGCTTGAGGAATTTCGCTGGTCTTCGGTGGCAGAGAAGCTGCAGGTGAGATCGTTGGTCTTCAACGGGCTGTGGGCCGCACAAATGAGGGCCAACGAAAAGAAGCAGAATGAAGAAATGAAGCTGCTTCGGTCTTCGGTGGAAATGAAGTTCACGAACGCCAAGAGCGTGGGCTTGCAGGCGTTGGATTTCGTGGCAGAGAAGCAGCGGCAGTCAACATTAATGGAGGAGAATTTCGTTGGTTGACCGAAGGGAGGCGTGGCCTGCAGAGGAGAATCGTGAGTGGAGGTGGGCGTATGTGAGTGGAGCAGGGGATGAGTGGCTTCGGTAGATGGCAGAGGAGATGGAGGGGAAATGATCATGTAGCAGACGCTGAAGGCGTCGCACGAAGAAGCAAAATGGAAAAAGAAGAAAGGCCGAACAGCTGGCTCGGTGAAGCAGAAGCCCGAAGAGGATAGGAACGGGGAAAGTGCTCGAGAAACTCGGGAAGAAAGAAAAGGAAAAAATCAGCAAGCTATCCAATACATTTAAGGCTTGGTACCCTAGATCTTTATGCAGCCCTCCTCTCTTGATCCGAATTTACTCAACTTTGGCTTCAATTTCATCCTCAAATTCTCAAATTCAAAGTCCAATTTTATCGAAGAAAAATCCCACATGTCCATAAATTCCCATCACCCAGTAACTCGGCTTAAAAGTCGAAATTTCCTTCAAATGAGCTAAACTGAATTTCCGTTCGATTTCCGAATCAATTTTCCATAAAAATCTTGTAATCTCCGAAAATTTTTCGGAAAGTAAGTCGACGTTCCTAAAATGAATCATAACACGACCGAACTTTCATTTCTGAAATCGAGCTTAATTTCGCGGTTAATTTTAATTCGACGTGATTTTATCACGTCCCAATCTACGAGGTAGCTTTTAGGAATTTTTAATACAATTGACCCGTGATCGATTATTTTCGAGCCATGATATACATCTTCGACACATTGGTGACTCTTGGTTGTCGTGAAAATCTCGAAATTTCAAATATGGACACAGGATACAAAAATGACAGAAAAATCGATTTAGTGCCGTTCGACAGAAATTTTGCAATTAGGTTGAATCACCCACGCACTAATCACCTATCTCTATTGCCGTTCAACAGAAATTTTGCAATTAGGTGGAATCACCCACCCACTAATCACCTATCTCTATCCAATCGACCTATCTCCGGTCCCCGATTAATTTTGACGGTGCCGTAATGACCCTTGTAGATTAGCCTTTGCTCGATTACGAAGACCGTCGAGCGGTCGATTCCTAGTCGAATTATCATGTCTATTGCGTTTAGATTCCTTAACAGCCTTCACCTAATGACCAGTTAACTCGTGAAATGACCAACTCAAAAAAAAGGCATATAGACACGTCGATGAAAAGCCCAACTCGTCTCATCGAAATCAGACTCGAAAATCAGGATGTCACAAAAAATACCCATATGTGAGGGGATATCTGATAGGCAACGTCGGACTTGTCAATATAAAGCATATTTATGAGAATGAATTAAAAGAGAAAGAATTTGGCCGGAAAACTTTTCAAATCATTCATTTAGATGGATCGATGGAGAAGAAGCAATATATATAATCAAACTCAAATCTCAATTCTTCCAATGGAGAATTTGCCACATGTTTATCGTGGTAACTGGAAAACAATAGAGTGAAATTTAAAACACATGAAACTTACAACTCAACCGTTGCATCAAGATTTGAGCAATGCATTCAAACTCCAAAAGTGCAGGGCTTTTTCCTTCTCATTGAACCGTTGGATCATGCTATGCTCCTTGGATGGCCCAAAATCTACTCCGTTAGCTTGCCTAACTAACAAAAGCGCTTTGATTAATCGATAAGTCTTGAATTGGGCTTGTGAGTAGATTGTCTGAAATGGAATTTTCACGCTCAGATCCTCCTGAGTAACTGACTTGAATTGTGCGGCGCTTTTTCCTACTTTTTGCGTTCTTTTGCAATAAGCCCAAGGTAGTTTTCCATCTAGTCATATTCATTTCCTCGCGTAAAGATGAAGCCTGACGCACAATTTCGGAAGGAAACCCTCCAATAGCTTCGGCAATGTCCAAAGACAAGCCGAAATATTCGGAGACATCTCGGGCTGCATCCCCTTGGAAAGCATGCAAACAAAAGAGTTTATGAGCATGGCGTTGATCCATCGGTTTAACCGTGTATTCTTCAACTGCTCCAACGTCGAAAGCCTTGAAAATATTTTTTTTATTTGTTGTCACAATGATTCTACTTCCCAGACCAAACCAAGTAAGCTTCCCGGCCAATGCTTTAATTTGTTCATCATTGTCCACACCGTCAAGCACAATGAGAACCTTCGCATAATGACATAAACTCGCTATTTCTTCAGTCTCTTCACTGGAAGATTCATGTGGTGCAGTTATTTGTCTTCTAAGGTCAGCAATCAACTTATCTCGTGCAAATTGAACTCCTTCCAACCTAATTTCTAGGAAGCTATGTGCATCAAACAATTTACGCATCTTGTAAAAAACAGCCTTTGCAAGGGTAGTCTTTCCGACACCTTGCTCACCCCACATTTCAACACCGCGTACCTCTTCTCCTTGTACTTTGATTGCTCGTCCCTCGCGGTAGGCAACACCAAGCTTTTTCATCATCCCCTGAACATGATGATCAATTCCAACCAGTTTGTCGTCCGGATATTGGTAATCCTCCCTCAACAATCGCTTCACACCTGCAACAACTTCTTCTACGAGCTTGCCCTCGGCCCTGCAAAACGGAAGTGATGCAGCACAAGGATGACGAGAAAGTCACCAAAAATATTAAAAAATAGACAAAAATGATAGTGGGGAATGGACCGACAAAAATTAAATCAACCCCCACGGTCTATTCTTATGTTTTGTTAAATTTTCGATCCTTATCGATATTTTTACAAATATATTTATTCAAAAAGGTTTGGGTTCATTTTCACATCATCCAGCACTTTTTATTTTTATATATTTAGGAAAGAAAAAGGAAACCAGAAGTGAAAGCATGACCCACCCATTGTGGTTCTCCCGAGTTAATCCCATTAATGACCCGATCTCTCGAAGAACCTTCCTCCATGTTTCGATGGTACCTGAGTCGACTCGCTGTTTCTTCTCATGACTCAAAAAGGCAGATGCATAATCCCCTGTCTGCTGTCTTACTTCCACGGGAGTAACATCATAGAAAATCGGGATTATAGTCTGTCCATTTGTTTTTCTGCACTCCCACATTTCTACCAGCTCCATGAGGCAAAATGAACTGGAAGCAAAACCTTTGGAAAAGATGGCTATTGAGATCCTCGACTGCTTGATCGGCTCTTTAAATTCCGGCCAGAGCTTTATTCGAGGAGAGAGGTCACATTCATCATTGAAGACCCTGAACCCCGCATCAACCAGTTGTCTAAAAAGGTGATCCGCGAATCCATTACCTGTATCTGGACCTCTGAAATTCAAGAATACATCATACTTGAATCTAGGCGATGGCGATGGCGATGAGGTTGAAGATGATTCCTGTCCAATTGAGGAAACTAAAACCGCTTCACATGGCAGACATAGTCGTTCCGACAAAGTCTTATGCTTCTAGCCAAATAAAGAAGAAGGGAAAAAAAAACATAGTTTTGTGGTTCTGATGGAGGCGAACCTCAGCAAGTGATCTGCACCTGGATCTTGCGACTTGGACATTTTGACCTTTTTAAATAATCAAAATACTCAAAACATTCATAATACTCAAATGTCGATACATGAATGCACACGCAATAATTTTTCGTAATACTTCCAAAATTTAAATAATATTCTTAGATCTTAGGAGAAAGCAAAAGTGCTAAACAGGCCCAGCATACAGTATCTATAGTGCTGGGAGTTTGGATAGGATCTCGTGATTTTCAAAATCGTTCATGTCGAAGAAGATTTGTAACTTTCCAGACGATTTTTAGCATTTACTGGGTCGAATCGCAAGCAGAGGACTAATTCCACCGGATTAGTGGAATAGCAGTTTCAAGAAACATTACAGATCCCAAAGATGCAGAGAAAACTAACCGGGTTTCCAGCAGCAGCATCAGGAGTTGATGGCTCGTCAACAGGAAGAACCACATGATCAGCTGCAGGAGCCGTATTATTAGCTGCAGGAGCCTGTTCATGGGCACGGGCCGTATCATTAGCTGCAGAAGCCTGGTCTCTTCTCGTCATTTTCCAGCAGCAACAGGTGCAAGATGAATCATTCCGAACAAAATCGGAAACGCCATGGACCGAGTCGGAGCCAACGTGAGACACAGAAACCCAGCAGCCCCTGTTATCCCCGTCAAAGCCTTCTCCTTCCAACCCATCTTTCGCTCTCGCGCTCTCTCTCACAGAGCCACAGGAGGTCTACAAACATTAGACAACAATATACATTACACTTCACACATGACCATTACATATCTTCGGCATGACCAAGACCGCTGACTTCTGGTCACCCGCAAATGGACAACGTGAGGGAAAATTACATGGACAATGTTTTCAACACCCCCCTTTTTCTCTCTCAACCTAAATTGGTCTTTAAGAGTGATCCATCCTACGTGGGTTGTGTCCCGAAAGAGTTGATCTAAGCCCCTTATTAATGCTAAACCGATTCACACCAATCCCTTCCACACTAATATTGCTAGGAAGTTACTGATTCAAGAAAACACGGAAAGATTACTTTCGGTTCTGTGGTTCTAGCCTAAAGAGAGATGAAATCTAGATGCAACGACGAGCTTTCATTGAACTTGCCCTTTCACATTTGATTTTTGATTTTGTGACCTTCGCATTTCGACTCTTTTCATATGTTGACTAGTCGACCAGTTATTACCTTCTTTTCTTTCTTTTTTCCCCTGCTTTTGGACACAATACCAGTAAAAGACAACGCGGAAATGCCTGGAAAGCAACGAATGAGCGCGCGTAGAGGAAGAATCCTAGAAGTGAAGAGGAAAAGGCCACTCGGAGCAGCAGGTAATGAGCACGCGACGACGAGATATTACGTTCTTATCTTTCATTTTTTCCCTAGCTTTCGGACACAATACTACTGTAGTTCTAAAAGGTACAACGCGGAAATGCCTCGAAAGCAACGAATGAGCACGCGTAGACGAAGAATCCTAGAAATGAATAGGTAAAGGCCCACACGGAGCAGGGAATGGAGGAATGATGACCATTCAACAGCTAATGCCAACGAGGCAAGGACTCGCTGGTCGATGTGAGAAAATAACAGAAACCTAATCCAAAAGCAAAACAGGGATAAGACGTCCGCCCGCCGGTCAACCCGTGGTTAAGATGAATCAAGACTGGACTTGGAAAGTCTAAGGGCAAAAACAATTGAAACAGATAAAGTAGTGAATTTGGTTCCGAAAATCCTGTTATCAAAATGTATATATATTTACATATTTGATAAATAGTGAATTGATTACCAAATCAAAGTTTTGAAATCCACCACTTATGATATTTAGACCTTTTCGAATTCAACTATTTAAACCTTAACAATTACCATTTCTAACATATCAAACTGTCTCATGTCCAAATTTAATCATCAAAAGTTTCTCACTAATAATACTCTCATTTTACTTGTTCATGTACGAGATGAATGGGGTAAGCAATCATTGCTTAGGGATACTACATATCTCTTTTAAGCGGATCAAATCCTCACTATGCATATTTACCAGAGTAATACTAGAAACTTAATAATCTCATTAGGTACAATTTCCAACATGAGTTACTTCTTATTCTATCAGAATTAACAATGAAATACGATTAAAGTGAATAGTGCGATCTTGTCAAAGTGAATAGTGAAATACTCTTTAATGTGAACAGTAAAATATGGTCATACCCATTTAATCAATCATGTCGAAACAAACAATTACAATTCCAACATGTTAATCAATCTGAAATCACACATCAGTAATTTATTTCATTAATTGATCTCTTGCTCCATCTATACATTGATGGCTCATTCCATTGAATGATTTCAAGCACGCATCAATGTAGAAGCCACTGATCAATACTCAATATAAAATCAATCTATCATATCAATAGTACATTCCACTCTTGCTTTCACACTCTCGTTTCTCTCTCTTTCCCGAAGACTCTCTCTCCTTTTTTATTTCTTACTCTCTCTCTCTCTCTCTCCTTTTCTCGTTACTTTTACTCCTCTTTGTTTTCTTCTCCCTCTCTTGTCACTCTCCCGGCTCTACTTCCCTTCCCCCCGCCCCCAACACACACACACACACACACCCGGGGTCTCTTTTCTTCCCTCTGTCCCCTCCTAGTCTCCCACTCTCTCTCAGTTAATACAGCGAGGGAGCTTTTGAGTGTGGGTCTCCACCTGTGCTTTGTGAAGGTACTGCTCTCCGCTTCGTCTGAGTCCATCCAAGAGTCAACCGGCCGGCCGAGAGGAGACGGCACTTCAGCTCGCCGTCAAGAACAACTGGTTTGACGCGGTCGTTCTGTTGGTAGAGCATCTGAAACAGCATAAGAAGGAGCAGCTGATCAATCGGAAGGACAACAAAGGTAATACCGTTTTGCATCTCGCTACAGGTTCCTTTTTTTATAGCACTTTTCTTGGCGCATCATTTCAGCGAGGGTGTTAATTTGGTATCTCGACAAAGCTACAACATGCAAAATTCTTCTAAGCAAAGTAATTTGGCGTCCCTACAATATCTGAAAATCAATGAGAACAAAACAGAGATTGAAAAAAATTGCAAGTGGTTGACTTCATCCTTCGTGGGCATGCTATGGATTGCGAGGTCGTAGATGCGTGCGCCTTGAATGAATTGGCTTGATGCCTCTAGATATCTCAATCCTCTCGCAAAGGGGAGCAGGAGATAGAGAGATGAGAGAAATTCTCGCGCGAGCTGGAGCCAAACACGGAAGAGGAAGATCAAACACGCCTGGTTCATCACTGGTCTCGGTGGACGACGAGGATATCGAGGGAGCTACAAGTCATCAATCTGATGGGGAACAGACAACGAGTGCTCCTCAATCACCATCACATTTGCCATCGAAAATTTGAAAAGAGAAAAAGAGTCGATGGGCAACATACGCAATGCCCTGCTGGTCGTTGCCTCGCTCATTGCTAGCACCACCTACCAAGCCGTGCTTCAGCCTCCAAGCTTTATTCCAAAAGTCGATAATAATTCCACAAAAGGCTTCCAGGGATACCATGTATCTTTAAAAACTGGTCCTCATGGCAGGGACTTAGCGTACATCCTCTTCATGAGCGGCAACACATTCGGATTCTTGGTGTCGGTCCAGATGATCATTTGCCTCACCAGAGATCTCCTTGTCAGGCTGCCGCTATTGCTCTCCGTGACCGCAATGGTTCAAACTTACTATTGCTTCACATATTACCTGTCGTTCACATTACAGGACAAAACGTTTGGTCTAAAAAACGTGGAATTGTTAAGCATGCTCCCGGTAACGATGTCAATTCTTCTTCTACTGGCACAGAGGCAGTTAGCACTAGCTTTAGATTTTTTCTTGGAAAGGCTTTCTCAGTTTAACCTTCTAGGGGAAATGTACAGTCTGAGGACCCAATCCGTCGTTGTTAACCAAGAAAAAGAGTCAATAGGCGACATGCGTAACACCCTGCTAGTCGTTGCTGTTGTGCGGAAGAACACCCTAACTAGATGAGAAAAGTAAACAAGAATAATCAAGAACACGGAGATTTACGTGGTTCGGCCGCCTACGTCCACGGGAGAGAGAGAGACGATTTCTTATTTGAGCGTATGTCAAGAGTACAAGGTACAATGCTGAAAATAAATAGATATTTAGATCCCCACTTTCCTAAACCTAGTAGGAAAGGAATTCCACCATAAAGATATTATCAAATTTGAAACCCAAATCTAGGAAATATATTAGGAAACAGATAGTTCAAAATCTTCAAGCCTTCCTAGATTTCCCGATTGAATTTTGTGGAATTCAAGACAACATCAGCAAATCTCCACCTTTGGCTTGAATAAACCACAAGCCTCCACTTGAACCAAGAAAACGAATATATCCCTCCCTCCACCGTACCTTCACAAAGGTATGCCCGCACCTGGATCGATGCGGCCTCTATCAACTTCAATGATGAGTGAGAGATATCAAGTCCCTACAGGACTTGAACTTCTTTGTAGTAACCGTCTTTGTGAGCATATCTACGGGATTATCTTTAGTATGGATTTTCTTCAAAGCAATGCTACCATTCTCCACAAATTCTCAAATTTTGTGGTACCGAACTTCAATATGTTTGGTTCTGCAATGGAACACTTGATTATTCGCAAGACATATTGCACTCTGGCTATCGCAATATAATGTAGCACTTTCTTGCTTTATACCCAACTCAATGACCAAACCAGTCAACCATATTCCCTCCTTCGCAGCCTCAGTTACTGCCATATACTCAGCTTCGGTTGTAGACAATGCTACAATAGGTCGAAGCATTGCCTTCCACGAAACAGCTCCACCGCCAAGAGTAAAGACATATCCCATGATGGACCTTCGCTTGTCCAAATCACCAGTGAAGTCTGAATCAACATAACTTGCTAAATCGATCGATCCTCCCTTGGAATTGAACATTAAACCCATTCCAGCAGTTCTAGCCAAATAACGAAAGATCCACTTAACAGCTTCCCAATGCTCCTTACCCCGATTGCTCATGTATCGGCTAACGAGACTCACCGCATGAGCCAAATCTGGTCTGCTACAAACCATAGCATACATGAGGCTCCCAACTGTGCTGGCATAGGGTACTCGAGACATCTTTACAACATCCTCATGTGAAACAGGGCATTGTTTCTCAGATAATTTGAAGTGATTTGCTAAGGGTGTACTAACCGGTTTAGCTTTACCCATGTTGAACCGCTCCAAGACCTTCTCAACATACTTCTTTTGATTCACCCAAAGCTTACTTGCATGTCTATCTCGAAAGATTTCCATGCCAAGGATCCTCTTTGCAACACCAAGATCCTTCATATCAAACTCACTACTTAACTGAGACTTTAGGGAAATAATGTCTCTCATTTTTCTTGCAGCAATCAACATGTCATCAACATAGAGCATCAACAGAATAAGCGACTTATCATCCAAAACCTTGTAGTAGACACAAGAATCATGCACACTCCTCATGTAGCCAATACGAAACATAAAAGAATCAAACCTTTTATTCCGTTGCCTCGGGATTGCTTCAAACCGTAAAGTGATCTCTTGAGCAAACAAACATGATCCTCTTTCCCTTCCACCTTGAAGCCTTCGGGCTGCTCCATATAAATTTTCTCCTCCAAGTCACCATGAAGGAATGCCGTCTTCACATCTAGCTGCTCAAGCTCCAAGTCATACATGGCTACCATAGCTAGTAAAACACGAATTGATGTGTGTTTTACAACAGGGGAAAATATCTCGTCATAATCAATCCCCTCTTTCTGTGCATAGCCCTCAGCAACAAGTCGGGCCTTGTATCTCTCTTGCTCTTTCTCCGTTGCTGCTTCCTTTCTTCGAAGAACCCATTTGCAACCAATGACATTCCGATCCTTGGGCTTCTTCACAAGTTCCCATGTCTCATTCTTTTGTAACGACTCCATCTCCTCCATCATTGTGATCACTTTTCAAAGCTTCATGGTAGGAGCTTGATCGCTAGAGCCTACGGTAAGAGCATAAGCAACCATATCCTCAAAACCGTACCTCTCCGGTGCTTTGGGAGTGTGCCTTCCTCGACCCGTCGCAATGGTACGAGGAACTTCTACCATTTCTTTGACTTCCGGAGCTTCATCGGATGACTCGCCATTCTCTACAGATTCTCTGGTTTCAAGCTCCACCTTAACGATAGATTTATCACTCTCCTCTTCAGCAGCCGCGCGTGGCACGCAGCTTGACTTCAACATTGCAGATTCATCGAATATAACATCCCTGCTCGTCAGAACTTTCTTCTCACTTGGATCCCATAATTTGTAGCCTTTCACTCCTTTCTCGTAACTGAGAAATATGCATTGTTTTGATTTTGGATCCAATTTCGAGCGCTTCGAGCTCTGCACATGTACAAAAACGGGACAACAGAATATTCTTAAATTAGAATAATCATCAATTTTACCAATCCATACCTCTTCGGGAATTTTGCATTTAATTGCGGTTGATGGAGACCGATTCACAAGATAACATGCCATGCAGACAGCTTCTGCCCAAAACTCCTTGCTTAGTCCCACATGTAGCCTCATGCTTCGAGCTCTCTCTAATAAGGTCCGATTCATCCTTTCCACTATGCCATTTTGTTGGGGCGTATCCGGAACTGTGAAGTGACGCTTAATCCCTTCATTCTTGCAAAGCTCCATGAATGGTGTCGATTTATACTCTCCTCCATTGTCCGATCTCAAGCACTTAACCTTCTTCCCCGTTGAAGTCTCAACTTCAACTTTCCATTCTTTGAACTTTTCAAAGACTTCACTTTTGTGTCGCATGAAGTAGAACCAAACTTTGCAAGAGAAATCGTCAATGAATGTCACGAAGTATTCCTTCCCTCCTTTTGACTTTACCGGTGAAGGACCCCATACATCTGTGTGTACATACTCGAGCACGCCCTTGCTTGTATGAGTTGCAACATTGAACTGTACTCTGCATTGTTTTCCAAACACACAAAATTTGCAGAAATCTAATTTGCATGTTTTTATACCTTTGAGTGCATTCCTCTTGTGAAGCTCCATCAATCCTCTTTCTCCCATATGCCCCAGACGCATATGCCATAGATAGGTGTTATCTATCTTCGTGCTAGCATCCGTGGACACAGATGCTCCACCTTGCACTGTGGTTCCTATAAGTCGATATAGGTTCCCATGCCTCTGTCCCTTAAGAACAACCAAAGCTCCCTTAATCACTTTCAAGACACCACCTTGAGCCATGTACTTGCATCCATTGGATTCAAGTGCTCCCAATGAGATCAAATTCTTCCTTAGACCTGGAACATGATGCACGTTTGCCAAGGTTCTAATCATGCCATCAAACATCTTGATTTTCACGATTCCAACACCCACAGTCTTGCACGAAGTATCATTCCCCATGAGAACTGAACCACCATCATATGCCTTGTACTCATCGAAGGCTTTCGATGAGGACACATGTGAAAAGTGCATCTGAAGTCCATGATCCACGAATCTTCAAAGATGTCCTTCCCCGACGATATGGACAAGACGTCCCCATCGTTGGTCTCAATGCTATTGGCTACACTTGCCTCATCCGAGCTCTTCTTCTTTTTCTCGTTCTTATTTGGACAGAATCTCTTGGTATGCCCTTCCTGATTGCACCCGTAGCATCTTCCTTTGAACCTTCCCTTGGATTTTGATCGACCCCTACTGCTCGATCCTCGATCTGTTGATCTTCCTCTTCCTTGATTGCTTTTCTCCTTTGCAAAGAATCCCTCTCCCGAAGATTTTGAACTACTTGCCCTTTTTCGGGTGTCGTTTGAAATTAGGGCGTAGTCACCTCTCCAATCTCCGGGTTTCCTTGCCATAAAGGAGCGTAGTCACCAAGTGGTCAAACGAATCCAGCAACGATGCCAGTAGTAGAAGCGCTATGTCGTGATCCTCAAACCTTACCTCCAAGCTTGTAAGTTCACTAATCATCTTATTGAACACGTTGAGGTGTTCCAACAGATCTCCTCCTTCACTCATCGAAGTGAATACAATCTCTTCTTCAAGAACAACTTGTTCGTAAGAGATTTCGTCATGTAAATGCTTTCGAGTTTGAGCTAGACCTCCGGGAGCAGATTCGATTTCCGCTACATATTGAAGGGCCTCATCCAATAGGTTCAATCGGATTGCGCTGCACGCCCCTCTCCTCCATGTCGGCCCAATCATCATCAGTGATGGTGTTTGGCTTGTTTGATCTTCCTAGAAGAACCTTTGATAAACCTTGTTGAATCAACAGATCCGTCATCCTTGTCCGCCATAGTGTACAACTATTCTTCCTGGTGAATCGTTCAATATCAAATCGAACGGTTGAACCTTTTCCAGCCATCTAGTTAGAAGTCGCAATACAATAACAGAGAACCTGGATTGCTCTAATACCAATTGTTGTGTGGAAGAACACCCTAACTAGATGAGAAAAGTAAACAAGAATAATCAAGAACACGGAGATTTACATGGTTCGGCGAAAGATCCGCCTACGTCCATGGGAGAGAGAGAGACGATTTCTTATTTGAGCGTATGTCAAGAGTACAAGGTACAATGCTGAAAATAAATAGATCTTTAGATCCCCACTTTCCTAAACCTAGTAGGAAAGGAATTCCACCATAAAGATATTATCAAATTTGAAACCCAAATCTAGGAAATATATTAGGAAACAAATAGTTCAAAATCTTCAAGCCTTCCTAGATTTCCCGATTGAATTTTGTGGAATTCAAGACAACATCAGCAGTTGCCACACTCATTGCAAGCACGACCTACCAAGCTGTGCTTCAGCCTCCAAGATTTACGATAAAAGTCGCTGATAATTCAATGAAAGGCTTCCTTGCATATTATTCTTCTTGGGTGACTCATCCTCTTGGCAGGGACATGGTGTACATTCGCTTCATAAGCGGCAACACATTTGGACTCTTGCTGTCAATCCAGATGATCATTTGCCTCACCAGAGATCACCCCGTCTGGCTGCTGCTCTTGCTGTCTGTGACTACACTGGTGCAAACTTACTATTGCTTCACATATTTCCTGCCGTTCACCTTACTGAACAAAGTGTCTGGTCTAAAAAATGTCGAATTGTTGAGTGTGCTGCCGGTAACAATGTCGATTCTTCTTTACTGGCACAGAGGCGGTTGGCGCTAGCTTTAGATTTTTGGTTGAAAAAGCTTTCTGGGTTTAATTTCCAAGGGGATATGTACAATCTAAGGACCCAATCCTTCATTGTCAACCAAGAAAAAGAATCAATAGGCGACGTGCGTAACACCCTGCTAGTCGTTGCCGCGCTCATTGCAAGCACGACCTACCAAGCCGCGCTTCAGCCTCCAAGCTTTACGATAGAAGTCACTGATGATTCAGCGGAAGGCTTCCTTGCATACTATTCTTCTTGGGTGACTCATCCTCTTGGCAGGGACATAGCGTACATTGGCTTCATAAGCGGCAACACGTTTGGACTCTTGCTGTCGATCCAGATGATCATTTGCCTCACCAGAGATGTCCCCGTCAGGCTGCCGTTGTTGCTTTCCGTGACCGCATTGGTTCAAACTTACTATTGCTTCACGTATTACCTGCCATTCACCTTACTAAACAAAGTGTATGGCTGAGAAACGTGGAATTGTTGAGTGTGCTGCCGGTAACGATGTCGATTCTTCTTCTATTGGCACAGAAGTGGTTGGCGCTAGCTTTAGATTTTTGGTTGAAAAAGCTTTCTGGGTTTAACTTCAAGGGGTTATGTAAAGTCTAATGACCCAAGTCGTTAATGAGAGAGAGATGAGAGATATTCTCACATGAGCTCGAGCCAAACACGGAGGAGCAATATCAAACTCGTCTGCTTCAAGCCCAGACACGGTGGAAGATCAATCAGATTGGGAACCAGTCACAAATTCGAAAAATTTGAACAAAGAAAAAGAGTTGCTAGGTGACAAACGCAGTGCTCTGCTAGCTGTCGCCACACTCATTGCAAGCGCGACCTACCAAGCTGTGCTTCAGCCTCCAAGCTTTACGATAGAAGTCACTGATGATTCAGTGAAAGGCTTCCTTGCATACTATGCATCATGGGTGACTCGTCCTCTTGGCAGGGACATCGCGTGCATTGGCTTCATAAGCAGCAATACATTTGGACTCTTGCTGTCAATCCAGATGATCATTTGCCTCACTAGAGATCTCCCTGTCAGGCTGCCACTGTTACTGTCTGTGACTGCACTGGTTCAAACTTACTATTGCATCACGTATTACCTTCCGTTCACATTACTGGACAAAGCATTTGGTCTGAAAAACGTGGAATTGTTGAGGGTGCTGCTGGTAACTGTGCCCATTCTTCTTCTACTGGCACAGAGGCAGTTGGCGCTAGCTCTAGATTTTTGGTTGAAATGGCTTTCTGGTTTTAACTTCCTGGGGGATATGTACAATCTAAGGACCCAATCCGTCATTGTTAATGATAGAGAGAGCAAAGAAATTCTCTCACGAGCTAGAGCTGAACACGAAAGAGGAAGATCAATCTCGCCCGCTTCAAGACCACTCTTAGAGGAAGATCAATCAGATGGTGAACCAGTCACAAATGCTCCTCAATCATTATCACGTTCCCCATCGAATAATTTGAAGAAAGAAAAAGAGTCGATGAGTGACATACGCAATGCCCTCTTGGTCGTTGCCACGCTCGTCGCAAGTGCGACCTACCAAGCTGTGCTTCAACCTCCAAGCTTTATGATAAAAGTCAACAGTAGTTCCATGAAAGGCTTCCTCACATCCTATGTGTCTTGGATGACTGGTCCTCTTGGCAGTCACTTAGCGTACATTGCCTTCATGAATGGCAACACATTCGGACTCTTGGTGTCGGTTCAGATGATCATTTGCCTCACCAGAGATCTCCCTGTTAGGCTGCCACTATTGCTATCTATGACCGCAATGGTTCAAACTTACTATTGCTTCACTTATTACCTGCCATTCACCTTACTGGGCAAAGCGTTTGGACTGAAGAACGTGGACCTGTTGAGTGTGCTGCTGGTAACTGTGTCGATTCTTCTTCTACTGGCACCGAGGCAATTGGCGCTAGCTCTAGATTTTTGGTTGAAAAGGCTTTCTGGGTTTGACTTCGTGGGGGATATTTACAGTCTAAGGACCCAATCCGTCATCATTAATGATAGAAAGAGCAGAGAAATTCTCTCACGAGCAGGAGCCGAACACGAAAGAGGAAGATCAATGTCACCTGCTTCAAGACTACTCTCAGAGGAAGATCAATCAGATGGTGAACCAGTCACAAATGCTCCTCAATCATTTTGTGCAGTATAATCTATAATTGTTAATGATGGTTTTTTTTCTTCCTCTGAGGTTGAGCTAAGAAACGCAAGCCTTTAGCAGCATCGGATGGAATCTGTTCGACAAGGTCAGACATTGATTTGCTGTCCTTAATTCTCTGCAGTTGATTGGGTAACGAATGAGTCGCTGTATCATATTTTCCTAATAAATGTGTCCTGAGTTTATAGCAAGGTTGTAACTTCACGAACAGCAGTCGAGATTCTGAGATGTGGTTGCATGAATTTTCTTCTAAGTACCCATTTGGCTTTGCTTCTTCCGATGAATTGGCCATCATGAGAACATCTCCGTTACGTTGAGATTTTGTCTGTAAGGGCAGGTGGAAGGATTAATGTTAATACCTATGAGCACTCACGGAACTAATGGGGATGGATAGGAGACAAGCCGTGAACATGGAGTTGGAAGAAAAACGCAGGAGATGCCAAGTTGGTCGGATCAAATCGGATGTGCCCATAAAAATACAAATGAAATCAAAGGATCAATACTACATAACACAGGCAGTTTTAGGCCGATAACGGAAGAGTAACTTCTTGAGAAGGTTGAGATCTAATTCTAGAATGCCTCAATGCCGGAATAGTCTTTTGATATGGTCTCATATTCATATAATAGAAATAGAATATGAAACCCATTGTAAAAAATAGAAATGAATGTTTTTGGGGAATGTTTGAGCAGAAGGGACGTCACTCATTGTACATTTCAATTGGGATTACGAATTCCGTGTAAAAGCATGTCTTTCCGTGAGATCGGGGTTTAGTATGTCTTTTAGTAGAGATCAAACGTTTATTTCCAGATATGTGGACATTCTCCTTTCTTCATTCTAGTTATTGGCATGTTATGGGATGAAGAGTATTAGAGATCAAATCAAAAGATACGGGACTAATCCCAAGAGAAATTAAGCGTAGGTGTTATTTTGAAGTTCCCATGATCAAGCAATTTCCAACATATGAAACCACGATTCATGCTTAGAGTAGGCCTGCACCATACTGTCATCATTACTAGTTCTAATTATCAGGGCAGATATGTCCACTAAATGGACCCAAGAATTTTAGAAGCAGGTCAGAGGCACAATGTCGATGAACTGAATGACTTGATCAGAAGCAATGCACTCATCCCAGCGGAGACGGCTCTCCAAGGAGCCGGGCACACACTGTTGCACATCGGCTGTGTCACTTACCGTTTGGAGTTTGTCCCGGAGCTCCTCAAGTCGATGCCGAAGGCTGCAGAGAAGTGAGCAATGATCATGCCCTAGGAGCAATGCCAAAGCTGTAATAACACTGTAATATTCGGGTCTTAGATTGTGAGCAACGATCCTCGTCCTTCTTGTTGTGATAGGATCTCCAGCATCCATCTCCATGATTTCTCCATAACGATCTTCAATCTATCCATGATCCTTTGCATCACTCAATAGCATTCATTGACAACGCGAGTTAGGAATTAGTTGTTATAAAAGTCCGACTGTCATGGATATTGCTTTTCACGATTTGTTTCTTTTGTAACTGTAAACTGCTGTAGATAATCATAATACCGAGCTTTGTCTTTGTTTGAGGGTGCTGTCTTTTCTATTTCCTTCTTGGAAGATGGTCCCTTTTTACTTACTATTGGAGGTTCAGGGGGGAGAGTTGAAGTGGAAACCTTGGCCATTTTTTCATTGAAAATATTACCTTCTTGCAATTTTCCATTCAGGGTTTATACTAATGACTCCTATATGGTTGGGAATCTGTAGGTGTGGAATACATTATCCGATGCAGCTGTGTTACGCCCTGATACTCGGACACACATCCATCCCTCACCTTGGTCAATTTAATAGCGACGTCCCAGGACGCATCGCCAACCCTTTCGCTTTTATTACGCATGCGGAAGCATATAATAAGAATTCCCAGACAATAAAGCAATGGGATAGACAAGTATGACTAAAAACTTGAACCTGAAAACCAACACCCTTATGTACATATATAACAACTCAGTCATATATATACATACACAAGCCATACTAAGAGGTCAGTTTTTACTCAAACAGGTTCCACAACAAAAGTCATCAAACAGGAGTTGAGTCTCACTCCTCATGAGGATCCTACTCTGGATCATCCTCGGGGTTCTCCTCCAAGTACTCCTCTCCAAGTTCTTTCTCCTTAGACTCCTCATTAGGGTCTTGAAATGTTGTCCCACAACCGGGATGAGATTACGTCTTAGCAAGTTCTACCCTCTAAGACTCAATTAGTAAATCAATACGCTATCCAGGCTGCCTATGCACACATGGATCAGAGGACTTACCTTGGCCTCAGATTCCACCTGCATATCAGCACAGTTCAATAGGCACCCAAGCAATCACAGATCGATATCTCGATCAATCGACCTAGTCGATTTCATGTCAATTGGACCATTCATCGGTCATTTCAATTCAATCAATCAATTCACGACATCATATCAAAGCAATGATCAATCGACCTAGTCGATTACATGTCATCTCGACCCTTTCTTGGTCGGCTCATCTCATACTATCTATAAGTCCATTCATATCAGGATTGCTCACTCGTTGGGCGATAAATAGATAGTATAAGGCCGTTTCGAGATGATCGGGTATACTGCTTTCTGCTAAGTTGCCATACCGCCCTTAGGCTGATATAGTATACCGATAGTGTTCAATCTAAGCTGATAAGGTATATTGCTCTTTGCTAAACTGCCATATCGCCCTTAGGTTGATATAGTATACCGACATATTCCATCAAAACTAATGAGGTATACTGCTCTCTGCTAAGCTGACATATCGCCCGTAAGCTAATATAATATACTAGTATATTGCTCTCTGCTAGACTGACATATCGCCCGTAGGTCGATATAGTAAACCATCCCAATCATACAATCAATTTCATCTTTTTATCATTCTTGATAAAGTAACCGTGTGTGGGGACACGATTGGTCTTAGCCAAAATATAATATTTTCCTTTCCATAACTCTCACATTTTCTGTAGTCCACTCAAATATTTTTGGCATTATCAACCGCGCCCAATTATTTTTCAATTAATAACCAATGATTATCCAATTTAAGAATAATTCACACTTTCACGAATAATTCAATTAAGCATGAAATAAAGCTCAATTAAATAAATGGATTGCGCCACGACAATTAGCATAAAATTCTGGTCGTCGGCTATCCCTGCCTAATTTCCGGAAAATAATTAATTAATTAATTAATTTCGAAAATTAATAAATAAATACTAAAAATCTAATTTAGGCCCGTAATGCTTGATTGGACGCCAGAACGGATCGGGAAAAATCCCGAGATGCATTCAATAAATAGAAGTATGTCTCTACTTGCTAATTGCACAATCAAATTACCTAACATGCATCATTAAGTCACTAATTAAATTACTCTAAACTAATCTAACAACCTAATTGCACTTAATTAAATCTAATCAACCCTTAAGCATCATTAGCAAACTAAGAAGGCATTAGTGAGCAAAACTCACTTATGCAAAGCGAAGACTGGAACACCGCGACGACGACGCGACGGCGGTCGAAATCCAAATTTTCAGCGGCGTCGGCGGACACTTGGGCCAAGCCCAAAAGCCTTTCAAGCCCAAAGTAAATGCTGGGCTTGATCTCGGGCTTGGGCTTGGTCGCGGGCTGGGCCTGCTTCGCGGGCTTGGACTTCAAATGGGCTTGCCACAGGTTGGGCCGAACTAAACGGGCTTCAATGAACCAGGCTGCTGAATTTTTCGTGGGCTTCAAATAGCTGGGCTGAGCGTGGGCTGAAGAATGCTGGAGATGGGCCAACTCTGGCCTGACTTGCGGCCCAAATGGGCTGAACGAAGAAGCCCGTAGGAGCTGCTGAATTGGGCTATCTTCGTGGATGGGCTGCGACAGTAATTGAAGACGCGAGCTGAAGGAAAATAGCTGGATTCGCTAGTAGCTGAAGATGCACGGACGAAGCTGAAATGGAAGACTCGGACGCGTGGGGCTCGGACGGCAGCTGCTTCGGACGTGTGGTCGCTATTTCAGTCAACGAAGGGGCTTCTATTCTTGATGATTGACCCGGCATGAGCTGAATGGACGAAGGAAGACGCGTGGAGATGGCTTGCGTCGGTGGAAGAAGACACGGCGTGAGTGGACGGTGGATTTCGATGGAGTGAGAAGCAGACGAAGGGCAGCTTCGTGTGGGGACAGGCGGTCAACAAACGGCTTCGGACGTGGGGTGTTTAAAAACGTCGACCAAAGCTGCAGAGAGAGAGGGATACTTCGGTGGACTCTGCTGGATTGATGGCTTCATGGAGAGGCCGCTTGGAGGAGGAGCGGTCAACAAATGGTTCGGTGAGTGTTGCTGTTGACCAAAGATGGTGGGGAATTGGCAAGTGGCAGAGAGAGGGAAGCAGGGGAAAAATGAATGCTTCGGTGGAAGAAGATAAACGAAAATGGGGCGGCTTTAGAGGGCAGTCGAGCATCCAAGGAGACCAAAATGAAAGAAAAGTAAAACAAGAGAGGAATTGGGGAAGCGGACGCTCGCAGAGAAGATGGAGACCGGCGGCTATGGTGTGCTCATGAAGTTTAGAAGAAAAAGGCCAAAAGTCCACAAAAATATCTTAATCAATTAAAGCTTGGTCCCCCTTTGGTCTTCAAGCTTATCACATTGTCCCCTATTACTTTCTTGCTTAATTACCACCAAATAATCCAATTTTGGTGTCAAAATATAGCCCATCAACCATAAATCCGAATTTCACTTAATTTAGCTTCAATTTCATTACTCAATTCCCCAAATTGAGGTCCGATTTCAATGAAGAAAAACCCCGCACAATTTTCTACCAGTCCCCGATACTCAAAGGCTCGGCTTGGAAGTTTAAATTTTCTTTAATTTAGCCCAAACGAATTTTCGCTAATTTTCCTCAACGTCCGAAACGGTTTTCTGTAAAAATCTCGGAATCTCTGAAAAATCTTCGAAGGATGAGTCGACATTCCTAAAATAGCTCGTGACACCACATAACTTTCAATTTCTGAAATCGGGTTCAAATTCACGGTTAATTTCACTCCGGCGCGTTTTTAGCGTGACCTAGGCTATCGAGTAGCTTTCAGAAAATTTTTAGTGCAAATGACCCGTGGTCGATTTTCTTCGAGCCACTATGAACCCACTCGACACATTAGCGACTCTTGGTGGTTGTGAAAATCTCAAGGTTTCAATTACAAGCACAGGGTACCCAAAATGACAGAAAATCGGTCTAGTGCCGTTCGACAAGAATTTTGCAATCAGGTGGAATCACCCACACTTTGATCACACATCTCAGTTGAATCGAGCTATTTCTGATCTCTAATCGATTTTGACAATACTGTAATCACCCTTGCAGACTAGCACGGTCGAGCAGTTAATTTTTGGTCAAATTCTCAAGTCCATTGCATTAAATTCTCTTAATGACTTCCCCAGATAGTCTAGTTATCTCACGAGTGATCGGCTCTGAGAATAGCATTATAAACGCGTTGATGAAAGGCCCGATTTATTCAATTGAAAACTGTACTAAAAATTCAGGATGTCACAAGCTGTATCCCGAATTCAAAAACTACAGCAAGCCGAAAAAAGCAAAACCTGATTCTTGTTGGCATCCTTGATCAGTTCATGGAGCTCATTGAAAGGACTAAGGTCGAGCAACGCTGCGGCCGACTCATGCATTTGTATCAGCATGTTATTTCGCATTTTAAATGTCTGTCTTATTTGAGTTTTGAGAAGAAAAAACAAAGTTTTATTTCTTTTGGAAGTGCTTTTTTTTTCCCCTTCCCCCACAAGGAAAATGACCAGGGATTAAGTGTTACCTGTGATATATGAAACTAATGTAATAGTGTCATTTTGACTCAGAAAACTGTTAGACAGTAGTTTCACGTATTGACTTTGGAATCCTTGTATCCTGTAGAGCGAACATCATGTTAAATAGCAGAGCATTTTGTCGAGATGTACGACGGTTATGCTGCTCATCTATCTAGAAATCTTGCTTCCTGTCTTGGGTGTTACTACAGGGTCTTGTCATTAATCATAATTAAAGCACTAACATGAAAATTGTGGGGGAGCCGGAAGTTTTTTTCTCTAGACCACCATACTTGGATTTTTTAAGTCCTAATCAAGTTCAATATCAGGCACTTCCGGTGATAGCTTGATTTCCAAGTTTGGCTTTGGCAAAATGCCTCACTGTCGAAGTGGTGGGGCGATTGGGAGGGATGTAGGTGCTGTGGATGAACACCAGAAGGGCTCAGTTTGGCTTTCTGTTTGAGTTGAGTTCGTCATTAAAAAAATAATAATAATAATTCACTGGTCAATGTGATGCGATGGTTGGCTACATTTGGTCGAGGCAAATCCCTTCGGGGAAGGAAATTTGAGAGACTTTTGTGCAGCGACTTCGATGATGTTGCTTCGTAGGAGGGAAGAATCAGGATCCAAATTTCTGTAACAAACCAAAGCATAAGATCTGATGTTATCAATGATTGTCACTTATTAGATGATTTGGGATTCCAAGGACTGTTTCACTTGATGTGGCTGTTGTTCGGGAGTTAATCTAATCATGTAGTATTTTATTTATTAATACGTCCATGATGGGGTGCGAGACACTATTGAAAGGGTATGAAGTGAGAGGTATAAAAGCCTCTTAGAAGACAACCGTTGATGGTGGTTGTTGGCAAAACGTATGTTTAGAGAGAACGTACGCTCCTTTCTCTCCCCTTTCCATCAAGGCGTTCCATTTCCTCTTTACGAGAACAGTTTGCATTTACGCCATGGAAATCGAGTGCTTTCCTCGTGATTGCATTCAGACCAACGTGAGTTAGTTTTGTTCGTGATTCATCCACAATTCTATGATTGTTCCTGGGCATATTGTTGATCGCGCATCGACAGAGGTAAGTCGTCTTCCGCCGACTTGAATTCCAACATTGGTATTAGAGCCTGGTCGTGATTTCTACCTTATTTTTCATTGAATTTTCTCGTTTACCATTTGATATTGAGATCAAGAGTATGAAATCTACACTGTTTGGATGTCTAATGGTCGGAATTGCCATCTGAAAACCCGAAATCGAACCGAAGCGAAGAACGAGTTCGGGGTCGCATACACCTGTACGGTTTTGGCCATTTTTCGAAATAATTTTTTGGCCAAAATTAATTTTTGAATATACAGGGTGAAAGAGCTCGTCGAGACGAGTCCGACGATGGGTCAAGCGCCGCCAGAGGACACCGGACGCGCCCACACGCGCGAGCAAAAGCTGCTGCACATGGGCGTCACGCGCCAGAAGAGCTGGGATGATCGGCGCGTGCGCAACATGCGTTGGTCGGCGAACTAGCGCGTGTGACCGACGTGTACGCAACACCCGCCGGTTGGTGAACCGGTGCATGATGACGTCTCTGTGACGTCATCCAACGGTTGGGATGACGTCATTGCCGGCAATGATTGGCCGGCCGGCGACCCGACCCGACCCGAGATCTAACCCGGGTTGACCCAACCCGACCCGACCGTTGACCGGTCAACAGTCGGACCAGTCGGACTGGCCAGGAGCCGTTTGGCTCGCTGGCTTGTGCGTCACACGCGCCGCACACTCAGGCGGCGCGTGTGGGCGCGTGCGAGCTTCGATTGGATCGTGGTCGGTGGCATTTGATTCGTATGAGTGTCCTCTAGACTTTGGTATATTTATTTTTGATATTTGAATTTTATAAATGTATAGAATTGTGTATGGAACCCAATGCACACGTATTTTAAGGTACAAAAGTATAATTTATTCATTTGTAACTTGTATTTTCTTGTGGTTTAGGAAATACAGTAGCTAGCTTGTGTGCAAATGATGTCATATATGCTGTGTAGAGCTTGGTTCGATGATATTATGTATATAGTTTAATATACTTGCAATTTCCTAGTTTCTAGAAATTTCAAACAATGGTAGGAAATCCATTACATGTTGAATTGCAATTTTGATTAATAGTTGAAGCATGATTGGTGTTTGTACATGGGTTCATATCATGCTATGTTTTTGTGTTGATGGAAAAATGTAGAAATTACATAAGGTCGTGTAATTATTTTTCCTAGTGGGAGTTCGTAGGTTGGTAGAATTCGAGGGAGTTCTCACCTAGAACTTAAAATTTGCGCAAATTAAACTAATTAATGATAATAGAACAATTGTACATAGAAGTTGATTGGGAACATAGTGAACTTTTGCTTTTGTGTCTTTTGTTGAATTATCATTAATTTAGTTTGTCTTTGCTGCAAATTAAATATGTGTGTTACTCTGATAAAGTGTGCTAGTATTGATTCTGCGTTTATTATGTTAATGTGTTATAGCAATTGATTATGGCTTCGGCATCCAAGACCATTGTGGCTGACCTCAATAAGGGTGAGAAGCTGAACGGTGACAATTATGATATTTGGCACCGAAAGGTTCAGTACATCCTTGAGGAGCAAGAAGTTTTGGAAACCCTTAACCATACCATGGATGAACCTGAGCATGGAACTTCAGCTCAACACAAGAGAGATCTAGAAGCTTATCAAGCTTGGAAAAAGGAAAAATAGCATTGCTCGCATCACGTTGTTAAGTTGTATGCAAGATGATCTCATGTGTGAGTTTGAAAGTTATGACAAAGCTCAAACTATGTGGGTTGCCTTGAAAGATAAGTTTGGGGGTACATCTGCCACTAAGCTGAGGAGACTCACCATCAAGTTTGACACATTCCAAAAAGTGCCCAAATGTAACGATGAGGCAGCATCTTCGGGAGATGTCAAATATGATTCGTGAGCTGAAGTCGGCAGGTCACTCCCTTACTGATGAACAATAAGTTCAGGCTGTTATAAGGTCTCTTCCTAACAATTTGGAGCATATGAAAATCAATATGACACATAATGAGAATATTGTCACTTTTGATGATATACCGCGTCATTTAGAATTAGAGGATGAGCGCTTAGAGGCTGCGAGATCCTCTACTCATGCTTATGTTGCTGAATTGAGTTCGCGCAAAGCTTCAGGCTTCAAGCGCAAAAGGAATTCTTAATTCAATAACAAAGGGAAGAAGACTGATCAAGCACCTAAGAGAGCTAAGACCTTCCAACTCAAGAAGCGTGGTGGGAAGAAGGACAAGGCCAAGATAAAGTGCTACAATTGTGGCAAGATGGGTCACTTTGCTCATAAATGCACTGAGCCAAAAGAGGTACCCTATTACTTCATTACTTTAAGTAATGCTTTCGTTTCTAGCATAGTGATGCTTGCTGAATCTCATCCAATGTGGACTGTAGACTCAGGAGCAACAGATCACGTAGCTAGAGATCGAGAAGCATTTGTGGAGTATCGTCGGATACAATCTGGAAGAAGATGGATATATGTTGGGAATAACTCAAGAATTGAAGTGAAGGGTGTCGACACATGTAAATTGATTTTACGTGGTGGTCGATACCTATTCCTACACGATGTCCTTTATGCTCCAAATATTCGACGAAACTTGGTCTCCGTAGTTGTTCTTCTTAGCTTAGGTTATGTATTGAATTTCCATGGTGATTGGTTGACATTTTGTATGGAACAGTTTATTATGATTCGGGTTATGTATTGAACGGTTTTATGGTGTTAGACATTGACTATGATCAGTACAATGTTAATGTTGATGGTTGTTTTTCTTTAATTACATCTTCGAGTAGTGTCGATATTGATGCAAGTACATGGCATGCTAGATTAGGTCACATTGGGTTGCAAAGAATGCAAAGATTAGCTAGAGAAGGCCTTTTAGGGTCACTCACTAATGTTGATCTGCCCGTATGTGAACATTGTCTAGCGGGAAAAGCAACTAGAAAACCATTTGGTAAAGGGACTAGAGCCGAATTTCCATTGCATCTCATACATTCTGACATTTGTGGTCCTTTGAATGTGAGGGCGAGGCATGGAGCCTCATATTTCATCACTTTCATAGATGACTTCACACGTTTCGGTTATATCTTTCTGATCTCCCATAAGTCAGAAGCATTAGACTGCTTTAGACAATATATAGCGATGGTAGAGAATCAGTTGAACCAAACAATAAAGGCATTGAGAATTGATCGCGGACGTGAGTATCTATCGGAGCAATTCAAGGCTCTTTGTGATGAAAAGGGAGTTGTACGACAATTGACTATTCCTGGTACTTCACAACAAAATGGGGTAGCTGAGAGAAGGAATAGAACCTTATTGGAAATAGTTAAATCTATGATGAAGCAAGCAAATTTACCTATCTCTTATTGGGGAGATGCGTTATTGACTGCTGCCTATATACTTAACCGAGTGCCCTCAAAATCGGTCACTTCCACCCCTTATGAATTATGGACTGATAGGAAATCAGACTTGAGTAGTCTACGTTCATGGGGATGTGCAGCTTATGTTCATGATTCTTCCCATAAATATGGCAAATTAGGTCCTAGAGGGAAGAAATGTATCTTTATAAGATATTCTGAACACTCCAAAGGGTACGTGTTCATAGGTGAACAAGTTGATGGAAGTGTGACCGAAATGGAGTCACGAGATGTCACGTTCTTGGAGAACGTTTTTCCTAGTAGAGGTGAGATTGATAAGGACTTCCAATTATATGAGATGGAAGATCCTAATAACACACCCACTAATGTTGTAGAGAGAAATGAAAATTTACCTGAACATGCAAGACCTAGTGGGAGTGTTGCATTGCCTAACAAACTGAATTCAAGAGAAATTCAATTGCGTAAAAGTAATCGTAAAAGTATTCCCCGTCGTCGTTTTGAGATTGAAGGGAAAGTATTTATGGTTGCTCAGAATGACAATGCCGAGCCTAAGACTGTTCAAGAGGCTCTCTCATCCTCTGACAAGGAAGAATTGAGAAAAGCTTTGGAAGATGAGATGGAGTCAATGAGGGCAAATCATGTCTGGGATTTGGTTGATCTACCACCCAATCGTAAGGCCATTGGAAACAAATGGGTCTTCAAGATTAAGCGAAGGGTGGATGGATCTATTGAAAAGTATAAGGCTCGCCTTGTGGTGAAAGGTTATACTCAATAAGAGGGTATAGACTATGAGGAAACTTTTTCACCAGTTGTAAGGTTTGCCTCAATACGCCTTATCCTAGCCATCGTTGCACATTTGGACCTTGAATTACATCAAATGGATGTAAAGACGGCATTTCTCAATGGAGAACTAAATGAGAAAATCTATATGAAGCAGCTAATAGGTTTCGTAGTTAAAGGTCAAGAGCATAAAGTTTGCAAATTTCATCGCTCAATATATGGCCTTAAGCAATCATCTAGACAGTGGTATCTTCGTTTTCATCAAGCCATAACCACTTTTGGTTTCACGATGATCGAGGAAGATCACTGTGTATATGTCAAGCAGTCCGAAGATAAATTTGTGATTTTATCACTTTATGTGGATGATATTCTATTGGCTGGAAATGACAAGGTTTTGGTTATCACCACAAAAGAATGGTTGTCCTCTAATTTTGAAATGAAGGACATGGGAGAAGCTGCTTATATATTAGGAGTTAAGATCGAAAGAGATTGATCAAGGAAACTTCTTACTTTATCACAAGAGTCTTATATTATGAAGATTCTTGAGCGTTTCAATATGCAGCATTGTAATCCCATTGATACCCCTGTCATGCAAGGTGAAGGCCTAAGTACTGAGATGTGTCTTAAGACTCCAGAAGAAATCAAAGTGATGGAAACTGTTCCTTACTCTAGTGTAGTCGGAAGTTTGATGTATGTTATGATGTGTACTCAACCCGACATATGTTATGCTGTGGGATTGGTGAGCCGATATCAATCAAATCCCGATCAAGCACACTAGAAAGCAGTGAAGAGGATCCTAAGATACTTGAAGGGCACCATGGACTATCGACTTTGTTACCAAGGGAGTGATTTTCGCCTATTAGGTTATTTAGATGCCGATTGGGGTGGAGACCTAGATGAGCGTAAATCGACTTCTGGATATGCGTTATTGCTCAATGGAGGTGCAATTTCTTAGAATATCAAGAAACAGACATGCACGGCATTGTCTATGATGGAGGCAGAATTTATTGCATGTTCTGCTGCAGTGCAAGAAGCAGTATGGCTAAAACGTTTCTTGAAAAATTTAGCCATCATCACTGAGGTTCCAAGACCGGTGATAGTTTATTGCGATAGTCAAGCAACCATTGCCTATGTGTAGGATCCCAAGTATCATGGAAGGACGAAGCACATTGACATAAAGAACAACTTCATAAGAGATATAATAACGCAGAAAGAAGTGATCCTACAATACATTTCAACCAATATAATGGTTGCTGATCAATTTACGAAGGCTATTCCTAGAGACATATTCTTGACCCATAGGATGTCACTAGGATTGCATAGAATGTGATATCTATTATTGTAGAGGATCATTGGTTTATGTATTTGTGGACAGGTGTATTGTACTTGTTTGTTTATTAGTAATTTGATGTTTTATCAATAAGTACAAATCCACTATGAGACTAGCACAAACACACATATATTATTGAAAAGTATGTCAGCAGGTAATGATTGGTTCACTCACACGAGCAATCGTTTCAAGTGCTTTAGATAGCACGTTGAGATGAGACATTATGTACAAATAAACGCTGAGGAGCAAGTTTAGTACATAAAATGATATGTCGCCTTAATTGGAGTCAAGATGAGGTCTGTGATTTATTTATAATAAAACCAAACATTATAGTCCCATAATTATGTATGCCTGTAAGATGCCGGATGCGAGTACTTAATTGGGTGCTATAAAAGCGAGCTGATATAGCACTCGAGCTAAACATGAGTACGTGAGGAGAACGTAACTATGTTTAGGCTAAGATCCGTATAGTGGATATGTTTAATAAATGACATATGCTCTTATAGAAAGAGAAATCCACTATAGCATGTAATTCATACTACATGTGCATTGTACGACCAATAAGGGAATATGAGTAAAATTATCCCTATTTACTCATCATGTGAGCCCTTGAGGTAATTTATAATTTACCTCAATTTTGTGCCCTATGTTGCTTCTGACTATATTCTCGAAGTGAAAGATCAATGTTACTACTTTAGTATGTTACCGGCGGTCATGAATAGATATGGCCTTATGGGACGTGTCTAGGAAAGCAGTTGTTCTGAAATGGAGAATGATATGAGTGCGAAGGTAGACTATTGTTGTTTTACATCTATTACATGTATTTACTGGTCGACCAATTATATTGCCCTTATGTGGTCGCGGATATAATTGTAAATATATGGTGTTTTGAGAATAGTCAAGTATAGCCTTTAAGAGATAGGTATACTTGGACTGATGTAACAAAATATGTCTGGGGCACTATGAGACATCGATTGTTTATTTCTTTTCGGGGTTGTAGCCATTATGTCATCCCTAACAGGTACATAATTTGAGATCTCAAGTGCAGGTGTACTCACTGGTCGCACGGCTTACTTGCCAGTATGAATTGTTTTGTAAAGTTGATGAATGTTGAACGCCTTGTATTCTTGAAAGAGAGCTATCAAGCCCATCATGTCCGAGTGGGAGATGTAGTATTTTATTTATTAATACGTCCATGATGGGGTGCGAGACACTATTGAAAGGGTATGAAGTGAGAGGTATAAAAGCCTCTTAGAAGACAACCATTGATGGTGGTTGTTGGCAGAACGTACGTTTAGAGAGAACGTACGCTTCTTTCTCTCCCCTTTCCATCAAGGCGTTCCATTTCCTCTTTATGAGAACAGTTTGCATTTATGCCGTGGAAATCGAGTGCTTTCCTCGTGATTGCATTCAGACCAACGTGAGTTAGTTTTGTTCGTGATTCATCCGCAATTCAACGTTCGTTCCGGGATTAATTGTTGTTTGCGCATCGGAATCAGGTAAGTCGTCTTCCGCCGACTTGAATTCCAACAAATCATGGAGCACCTTGATATAGTGCTAGTAAACGAATAATGGGGACTCTCCTAATGATAGTGTATTGTAATCTCGGCTCATTTAGTTTTGTGCAACGTGACTTATAAACTGATCAAGGAATGTGATTGTAGCAAGACTTAGTGGATATTGTGGTCTGTCACACTTCTGATGATAGAATAGCCGTGCAAAAAGCTCAACCAGACTTGTAGGGGTTGAAAGGGATTTAGAAAAAGCATATGTGCCTAGCTTAATTCGGCAATGATTGACGAGTATGCACAAATGTCGTCTTGAGAGTAGACGACGACCAAATTTGATTGAAAGCATCAAAAATCTTCTGCCAGGTGATTGGGGGGTTAGTTGGAATATCTCTATATGCTCATCAAAAGACAGGATAGACACTCTAACTTGGAGTACTTGACATCACTCTAAATTCGTCTCTCACAATATTTTGCATAATGTTGCTACTAGATTTTCTGTAACCTAGGTTGTTGTCAAATTAAATTTTTGTTCCAAGAATTAAAATAAGTTGGTACAACATAAACTGCAAACCATGTGCAGAATATAGTTAAGAGGGTGATAGCTGAATTGAATTCAACTTCAATAAGGTGTTCCTTCACTATTTGAAACAATCAAGGACAATCTCAAACGTACAAGATTCCCAAACGTAATCTAATAAAACGTGCGAAGAAGAAAATGAAAAGGAAAGGAAACTTTCACCGTGCAAAGAGTTTCTGCAGCCACTCTCTCTCTCTCTCTCTCTCTCTCTCTCTCTCTCTTCTTGATTATTCCTTCAACTGGGTTCATACCATAGGACGTGGTTTTTAAATTTGATAGACCCATATTTCAAAAGTCAAGGAAACAGGAACAAAAGCATGTAAAAGTTTAATGTTTCTATCTCCTATCTTCAGGATCAACCGAAGATTTAAGATTCTAGTGCTATATAATTTTTTTACATTAATGGCATTGGCCTATGGAAAATGACTTGAACTTACCTGTCACGCCCCGATCCTCCGAGCATGTGCACATCCCTTACCTTGGTCTATTTTTAAAATGCGACGTATCGCCGACCCTTTCATTTTCAATAACATATGCGAAAGCAGTTATAAATCTCCATACAATAAAACAATGAGATAGCAAAGCAAGGCCATATTTTTCATACTGAAAATTTACAACCATACTTTTATATATTGTAAACTAGTGCACATATATACAAAGCAGGCTACTAAGTTATCTTCAACTTAAACAAGTTCATCTACAAGCAGGGGTGGGGTTCCACAAACTACGGATCCTCATCCTCCTCCTCCTCATCCTCTTCATTCCAACCGGAGCTTTCAGCAGACTGCACCGGATTTCCGAGGTCTTCCAAATTCAGGTCTGTTGCATCTACGATCGGGCCCGGAGAGGGATCTGCATTGCTTTTTCCAAAGGCAGCCTCAAGAACACACAGAAGTATCTCAGACTCCAGTAGGAGACCCTCTCTCTGGCCATCTTGAGCCTGGCGGTACCACGATCTATATCGATGAGGCACCATGTGGGTGAAACCCACATCGACCAAAACTATAGACCTCACCAGCTCATAGGTCCAGCCCCTAGGGCACCCATAAAACGGAAAGTAAGAAATCTGCTCTATGATCTTCTTAGGTCGACCCAAAAACACAAGAGCGGCCATCTAGGGACATGAAATGGTTATTCAATAACCAATAAGACTACGTCTCAGCAAGTTCTACCCCTTAAGACTTGATTAGTAAACCAATACACCGTCCGGGTTGCCTATGCACTCACGGGTCAGAGGACTTACCTTGGCCTCAGATTCCACTTGCATATTAGCATAGTTCAATAGACACCCAAGTAATCACATCATAGATCAATATCTCGATCAATCGACCCAGTTGATTACATGTCATTCGAACCATTCATTGGTCATTTCAATCAATACTATATATTCCCCACGATGGAATATCTAGTCGTCGAGCCCACGTGCAATCTCCAGGATGACGTACCAAGTCTCCAAGCCCACGTGTCTTCCTTAAGACGACATACCTACTCATCGACCCACGTACATTATTCACAGTGGGATATCTAATCACCGAGCCTACATGCATTCTTCAAGATGACATATGTATTCATTGAGCCCACGTGCATTCTCTAAGGTGATGCATCAGGTCACCGGGCCCACGTGTCCCTTCAAGATGCCAAATGTACTCATTGAGACCACGTGCATTCTCCGAAGTAATGCATCAAATTACTGAGTCCACGTGTCCTTTTAGATGCCAAATGTACTCATTGAGACCACGTGCATTCTCCAAAGTAATGCATCAAATTACCGAGCCCACGTGTCTTTTTAGATGCCAAATGTACTCATTGAGACCACGTGCATTCTCCGAAATAATGCATCAAATTACTGAGCCCACATGTCCTTTTAAATGCCAAATGTACTCATTGAGACTACGTGCATTCTCCGAAGTAATGCATCAAATTACCGAGCCCACGTATCCTTTTAGATGTCAATACTTAATCACCGAGCCAACTTACCTTTCTCCAGGTGATTTACTTTCTACCGTGATTCCACTATGAAACAACGCCTTTCTCTATAGTTCACCAGTCTACTATCGATACTAACAACCGATACCCGATTATTTCTCAATCAAATAATCAAAAATCAACTCAATAGGAATATGTTCTAAAAATTCATAATTAAATCAATTCCATACAAATTAAAGCTCAATTAAATAAACGGACTGCGCCATGACAATCAACGTAAAATTCCGGTCGTCAGCTATCCCCGCTTAATTTTCGTAAAATAAATAATTAATTAATTAATTCCGAAAATTAATTATTAAATAGCAATAAATCCAATTTAGGCCTGTAATGCCTAATTGGAGCCCGATAAGGGTTGGGAAAAATCTCGAGATGCATTCAATAAATACTATAGGCGGTTTTCTAGCTAAGTACACTAACTACCTAACTAATATGCAATGCAATTAACTAATAATCACTAATCCATTCTAATCTAACCATCTAATCCTACTTAATTAACACTAATCAACCCTTAAATGTCATTAGCAAACTAAGAAAGCATTAGTGAGCAAAACTCATTGGATTAACAATCCGTTCGGATCAATTTGACAGCGACGCGACAAGGCTCGATTCTTCTCAAAGCGGCGACACCAATAGAGCACAAATTGGGCCCGAAACTTGACCCGCAAAGCCCACGATGCTGCTGGTTTTCCCTTGGCTGTTGGCTGCTTTGCGTGACTGATTTCACGCAGAGAGAAGGGCTGGATTTGTGGCTTCAATGGGCTGTTTCGGTGTAACAAAAACAAATAGCAAAGGAGGAGGATTCGAGGGGGATGGCTCGGTCTTTGATTGAGCACATGAAGAATCGAAAAAAAATGAAGAACAGACGGGCTGATGGAGGGGGAACTGAGCGAGAGAAAAGGGAAAGGGGATGGGGAGTGCCGGTCAAAAGTAGAAAAAATGGATAAGCTTTGACTCCAAAAAATCAAAGTAATGGAAGAGGAAGGGAAATGGGATACAGTAGGGGGAGGGGACATCGGCGGGGGTGGGTTCTGCGTGAGTGAGAGAGAGAGAGAGAGAGAGAGAGAGAGAAATGGAAAAGGAGAGGGGCGTGCGTCCACGGGGGGAGGAAATAAAAGAAAAGGAAATTAAAAAGGAAAATCCTATAACTGAAATTCTTGGTCCCACTTGCTCTTGTTTAGTCCAATTTGATCCCAAAAATTCCCCATGCTAAAGTACTTGATCCACACTTGCTTTCTTGCACAAAATTTCCCTCAAACAACAAGTTTTGGGCAACAACAATGGCCATTTCTTTCAATTCCGAGTTTTAATTTATTTTCTTTTCGGAATTTGATTTTCTGAACAAACAAATCTGGTTGAGGTCAAATTTGAATTCAGAAAAAGCCCAAACAACTTCCATTCACCGATTCACTTACACCAGATGCCAAAAGTCCCTTCAAATCGGCCAATCTGAAATTCCGTTCGTTTTACGAATCGTCCGTCTCGATTTTCCGTAAAAATCCCGAGCTCACCGGAATTTCCTCAAAAGGTGAGTCGACGTTCGTAGAATGACTCATGACACGACAGGACTTCCAATTTTTGAAATGGAAGTCAAATTCGTGGTTATTTTCAATCAAACGTGCTTTTAGTGTGACCTTACCTACCGGGTAACTTTTAGGAATTTTTGGTGCAATTGACCCGTGATCGATTCTCTTCGAACCACAATGAACCCATTCAACACATTGGCGACTCTCAGTGATTGTGAAAATCTCGAGATTTCAAATACGGACATAGGGTACCCACAATGATAGAAAATCGGTTTAGTGCCGTTCGATGAGAATTTTGTAATCAGGTGAAATCACCCACACTTTGATCACCATCTCAGTCGAATCGACCTATCTCCGGTCTCTAATCGATTTTTAATTGTGCCGCAATGATTCTTGCAGACTAGCATGGTGGAGCAGTCGATTCGTGGTCGAATTCTCAAGTCTATTGCATTTAAAATCCCTTAACGGCTTCACCAGATAGGTCAATTATCTCTTGAGTGGCCATCTCAGAGAAAAAACACTATATTCATGTTGATGAAAGCCCCGACTTATTTGATTGAAATTAGGGCCTGAAAATCAGGATGTCACAACTCTTCCCCTCTTATAAAAATTTCCTCCTCGAAATTTAAACCTTTACCAATCCTTAAATAAAAAAGTGGGGGCGTTGTCGTCACATTGAGTCTCACTTTTCCATGCATTTCTTCGATCCCATGGTGTTGTCAAACCACTTTGACCAAGGGAACCATCTTGGTACACATAGTCTGCTCTTTCTAAATCAACAACTGAACCGGGCTTCTCACGTACGACACTCTATCGTTCACGTCTGACTCTTTATGATTCAACACATGCGTCGGGTTAGACTCATATGTCCTCAACCTCGACACGTGAAAGACGTCATGCACTTACGCCTACTTTGGCGACAATGCAAGACGATACGTTAGGATCCTGATTCTTCCTCTAGAATCCCTAAGGAACCTACGTACCTCAAACTTAGCTTTCCCTCCTTGCTAAAATGCAAGGTATTCCTCATTGGTGACATCTTTAGAAAGATGCAATCACCAATTTGGAATTCTAAGGGCCTTCAAAGCTCAACGATTCAACTTTTCTAGCAGTTTTGCGCAGTCTTTACTCTGACACTGATCTCGGCAATTGCAATCACTGATTACTGAGCTGACCCTGGCTTGTGATTTCTCTTCACTTCACTTTCTTTTCATCACTAAAATTATGTACACTCTGCTATGCAAGCTTCAATAGGAGTCATCTGAAAACTCTGCTAAACTTGGAACCTCTGATCTGGATTTGAAATATAACTCATCCCCAGCACTCCATGCCAGTGAATTATCTGATATACACACACTTCGGTATACCCATTTAAATCGAGAATTTTTTTTTTTTGTACTGTACTAAGGTGAGTCGGCTCCATTCATCTATCGACCACAACCTCATAAGGAATCAGTACTCTTCCCGACTCCTTAATAAGCCTGTCTTAACATTCCATCATGCTATACTTCCATTCCCACACAGGACTCTCTCGAGTGCTTGAAAAAGCTTTCCCGACTTACACTACCAAATTCTCACTTATTGATACATCCAACACTTACAACCTATTCAGCGATATCTATCTTCATAGCGGTCTACCAACCGATCTAATGTCAATTCTGACCTATTTCGAATTATCTGATCAAATACTACAACTGCTACAGTGAATTTCTGACAAGGTCTTCTCCTCAAGTTCCGTACTGTCTAACACCTATCATCACCCACAATACCTCAGCATTCCGTCTTCGAAATTTGAAAGTCAACCTTTCTCTTACCAATATCCTCTTACAGGATTTCTCGAACATCCCAATCTATCAATTGAAACGTCTGCTTTTAACCTGAATATCCGGTTCAATTCTGAGGGTGGCTATAAGATTCGAAAGGTGGCCTACCTTAAATTTGAAAACCGAATTTTGAACTTTCTCAAGTAAGGTCCATACTTTAACTAGCCCATACACAATTAAAGACTCTTGACTCAATGCATCAGAGACTTCTTTCATTCTTCCAGGGTGATACCGGATATCACCATTTTAGTCCTCCTAAGGTTCTGATTTACAACACCGTCTCATATTCAACTCAATCTAAGAGAATAAACACTTGAGACTTTAATAGATGATGAATATATGGAATTTTCCCTCATACCAACTATGTCTCTAAATCTTTAGAGCGAAAATTAATGTTGCAAATTTCCAATTCATGCTCTAGAAATTTTAACTTATGAGGTCTCAACTGGCGGGACGTTTATGCAACAATCCTACCATTTTGCATTAGCACACAACCCAGTCTTCTGAATGACCCATTACCATAGGTCTCGTATCTTCCACGGCCAAATGGAATGATCAATATGGGCACGGTAGTCAGCTTCCATTAAGCTCTTGGAGACTACACTCGCACTTGTCTGTCCACACGAACTTTCTTCTTTCTTCAGGAATCGAGTCATTGTCGGTACTAATGCTGAAGCTTCTCCCACAAATCCTCTGTAGTAACCTGTCCAATCCACACAGCTTTTGATCTCTGACATTGTTGCCAATCTTGGTCCACTAACAACCGATTCGATCTTGGCTAGGTCCATGAAGATTCCTTCACCTGGAATCACATGACCATTCTTAGGTGGCTCTCGTGATCCTCAGCACTTAATGAATACACTAGAATGTCGTTATACCACATGATCACCATTGATCTAGATATTCTTTGAACACTCGGTTTGTCAAATCTATGATAGCGGTTGGAGTGTTCGTCAAATTAAATGGCTTTACATTATTCTCACAATGGCTAAATCAAGTGCGAAAAGTTGTCTTCAGTATAACCTCCTTCTTGGTTCTCAATTGACGATAACCTATCCTCAAGTCAATCCTTGAAGACATCAACACTCTTTATAACAAGTCACCCAATTCGTCGATCTTTGACAATGAACACTTTTTCTTGATTGTCACTTGATTAAGTCGACTATAGTTGATGCATAATTGCAACGAACCATCTTTCTTTCTTTCTCACTACGAGACTGATGTTTCCCCTAGGTAATGCACCGATATGCATGAATCCCTCATTCATCAATCCTCACATCTACACCATTGGTTTGACGACAGGCCTGATAATCCCTCTGGCAACACTTCCAGAAGTTCTTGGACTACCGAGGAGTCCTCAATTTTCAATTCTTCAATTTGTCTTATCTTTGACAATCACCAAGTAACCTAGGAGTCCTCCATCTAACAAACAGATCACCTCAAGTGACGAGATTAAAGAAGTCGAGGACCCTTCTCGATTCTCAATAATACTCGGCACTTCTACCTGCTCCTAGAATAAACTGGGTTACTCTACTATAACAATTCATCACCACAAGATGCTCCAGAGCCAATTCTTTCCACACTTGACGATAGAGTTGTACACCAATAGCCAATCAAGTACAACTCTAGTCAGTAGTCCTCCTCCTACCACCTTAACACACATATTGAAATTCCACAACTTAATCCCTGAAACTCTGAGGCACTACTCTGATAAAATTACTTCAAGACATTCTTCCATCGATCAAAGCCCGGTCGGTTTCGTTCCTGTTCCTTTCGCCATCCTAGTGGCGTACTATCGGTAATAGCAATGTTAGTGTTCTTTCTGAACTTTAACTGATAGTCCTTCATCTGATGGTCGTGCTGACTACCATCAAAGCACGTTCTAGTCATACTCAGACACAGGATTAATCCATGCATTCATTCCATACTTTTGGCACTCACTTGGTGAGTTCTCTCTCTCCTGTCGGATGATAGCATGCACACTTACTTGCATTGGAGATCTATTCCAAAAACTCCCATGGTATTTTCTACGGCACACTCCCGCTGATCTTATCTATCGACAGCAGTTGCACTTGCGATTCCATCAGTGATAACGACAACTATTGTTGTGGTCCCATCAACCTTCTGGAACAGTTTCTTGCCAAATGACCCTATCGATCACAATCAGAACAACCACCCGTCCTAACACGGCATGGGGCCGATTCACGTTGTCTTCCATGACACACAACGTTCTAATTCAATGCTGACTTGTCTATCCCGTCTTTCCTAATGGGTGGAATAGAACATACTTTTCCGGTCATAAGCTCCTTTCCAAACTAATTTCCACCTCTACTGAATCTGAACACCGTCTCGGATGCAACAGCTTGCTCCCAGATCACATCTCCATATTGAACCTTGGTAGGTGTGGCAATAATAGCGATTCCGGCACTGATGACAGTAATGGAAACAACGGTGGCTCGATCTTGAGCTTACTGGCTCGACAAGCTCCTTAGGAACACTTGCGCTTGAACAATCCCACCGAACCTAGGATCGCTCAATGCTGCTACACACTCAACACCGACTTACGGCGGTACTCTTACACTCGTGCAGGCCTAAGCCAGTGCTTTGCCACAACCACCTCGGGCACCAATCCTTAGCGGTGTTCTTCCCGAGTCACAAAGGCTACAGTCCTCTTACTAGGAACTCACAGCTCATGATCACTCATACTACAAGCTCTTATAGACACATGTTTTCAAATTCTAATGCCATATTAAAATTCAAGTGATCCACCAACAAGCTACCAATAAACTATCACAGACATGCACCAGCATGAATTTAAAGGTCATTCCTACTAACTATCCCATGACTCATCGTACCTTATCACTCCAACTACAACCATGCTCTGATACCACAAAAAGGGTATGTCACGCCCCGATCCTCCGAGCACGTGCACATCCCTCACCTTGGGCTTTTTAAAATGCGATATCCCAAGATTACATATCGCCGACCCTTTCATTTTCAATAGCACATGTGGAAGCAATTATAAATCCCCAGACAATAAAACAATGGGATAGAAAAGCAAGGCCATATTTTTCATACTGAAAATTTACAACCATACTTTTATATATTGCAAACCAATGCACATATATACAAAGCAGGCTACTAAGTTATCTTCAACTTAAACAAGTTCATCTACAAGCAGGGGTGGCGTTCCACAAACAACGGATCCTCATCCTCTTTGTTCCAACCGGAGCTTTCAGCAGACTACACTGGACTTCCGAGGTCTTCAAAATTCAGGTCTGCTGCATCTACGATCGAGCCCGAAGAGGGATCCGCATTGCCTTTTCCAAAGGCAGGCTCAAGAACATACAGAGGTATCTCAGACTCTAGTAGGGGACCCTCTCTCTGGCCATCTTAAGCCTAGCGGTACCACGATCTATATCGATGGGGCACCACGTGGGTGAAACCCACATCGACCGAAACTATAGACCTCACCAGCTCATAGGTCCAACCCCTAGGGCACCCATAAAGCAGAAAGTAAGAAATTTCCTCTATGATCTTCTTAGGTCGACCCAAAAACACAGGAGCGACCATCTAAGGACTTGAAATGGTTATTCAAAAACCAATGAGACTACGTCTCAGCAAGTTCTATCTCTTAAGACCCGATTAGTAAACCAATACACCGTTCGGGTTGCCTATGGACTCACGGGTTAGAGGACTTACCTTGGCCTCAGATTCCACCTGCATATTAGCACAGTTCAATAGGCACCCAAGCAATCACATCACGGATCGATATCTCGATCAATCAACCCAGTCAATTACATGTCATTCGAACCATTCATTGGTCATTTCAATCAATACTATATTTTCCTCACGATGGAATATCTAGTCGTCGAGCCCACAAGCATCCTCCAAGATGACGTACCAAGTCTTTGAGCCCACATGCCTTCCTTAAGACGACATACCTACTCATCGACCCACGTACATTATTCATGGTGGGATATCTAATCACCGAGCCTACATGCATTCTTCAAGACAACATACGTATTCATTGAGCGCACGTGCATTCTCCAAGGTGATGCATCAGGTCATCGAGCCCACATGTCTCTTCAAGAAGCCAAATGTACTCATTGAGACCACGTGCATTCTCCGAAGTAATGCATCAAATTACCGAGCCCACGTGTCCTTTTAGATGCCAAATGTACTCATTGAGACCACGTGCATTCTCCGAAGTAATGCATCAAATTACCGAGCCCACGTGTCATTTTAGATGCCAAATGTACTCATTGAGACCACGTGCATTCTCCGAAGTAATGCATCAAATTACCGAGCTCACGTGTCCTTTTAGATGCCAATACTTAATCACCGAGCCAACTTACCCTTCTCCAGGTGATTTACTTTCTACTGTGATTCCACTATGAAACAACGCCTTTCTCTATAGTTCACCAGTCTACTATCGATACTAACAACCGATACCCAATTATTTCTTAATCAAATAATCAAAAATCAACTCAATAGGAATATATTCTAAAAATTCATAATTAAATCAATTACATACAAATTAAAGCTCAATTAAATAAACGGACTACGCCACAACAATCAGCATAGAATTCCGGTCGTCGGCTATCACCGCCTAATTTTCGGAAATTAATTAATTAATTAATTAATTCCGAAAATTAATTATTAAATAGCAATAAATCTAATTTAGGCTCATAATGCCTAATTGGAACCCAATAAGGGTCGGGAAAAATCTCAAGATGCATTCAATAAATACTATAGGCAGTTCTCTAACTAAGTACAATAACTACCTAACTAATATGCAATGCAATTAACTAATAATCACTAATCCATTCTAATCTAACCACCTAATCCTACTTAATTAACACTAATAAACCCTTAAGTGTCATTAGCAAACTAAGAAAGCTTTAGTGAGCAAAACTCACTGGATTAACGATCTGTTCGGATCAATTTGACGGGGACGCGACGAGGCTTGATTCTTCTCAAAGCGGCGACACCAACAAAGCACAAATCGGGCCCGAAACTTGACTCGTAAAGCCCACGATGCTGCTGGTTTTCCCTTGGTTGTTGGCTGCTTTGCATGGCTGATTTTGGGTGGAGAGAAGGGCTGGATTTGTGGCTTCAATGGGCTGTTTCAGTGTAACAAAAACAAACAGCAAAGGAAGAGGATTCGAGGGGGATGGCTCGGTCTTTGATCGAGCACATGAAGAACCAAAAAAAATGAAGAACAGACGGGCCGATGGAGGGGAACCGAGCGAGAGAAAAGGGAAAGGGGATGGGGGAGTGTCGGTCAAAAGCAGAAAAAGGGATAAGCTTTGACTCCAAAAAATCAAAGTAATGGAAGAGAAAGGGAAATGGGATACGGCAAGGGGAGGGGACGTTGGTGGGGGTGGGTTCGTGAGAGAGAGAGAGAGAGAGAGAGAGAGAGAGAACGAAATGGAAAAGGAGAGGGGCGTGCTGTCAAAATATGAAGGAAAAGGTAAAGCGAGAAGAAGAAGGATAGGGATTTCAATGTATTTCTCTAACTTTCATTCAATGTATAGAGTTACAATATATATTACAGAGTATGTAAAAGAAAAGGAAATGATACAATGTACAGATTAGATTTGATTTTAATTGATTCAATAAAATCCCTATGATTTGATCTAATCGAATCTTTCCAAACTTTCTGCGTATCTTCCAACACTCCCCCTCCAAGATGCCAAGCTTGCTCAAGTTGGTGGCTTGTAGATGTCCAAGATGCCAATGTGCTTCGTTCTCTCATGCTTGCTCAACTCCAAGAGTAACCCTCTAAACCACACTATTTCACATCCGCTGAAGACAACGAGACAGTTAGCTACTTCTTCGTTCTCCAGAAAGCAAAGAATGCTGTCTTTGACATAGAGGTTTGGTGAAGACATCTTGCCCTTTTGTAAGGTAGAATATCCCATGAAGATGCAATTGTGAGCACGCGGACTCATCTTATCTTTGGGTCTGACAATTGCAGCATAGCATAGACAACCAAAAACTCTCAAGTGGTTCAAGTCAGGCTCCTTTCCAAAGAGTATCTGGAAGGGAGATTGTCCATCAAGAATCTTGGTCGACATACGATTTATTAAATAAGCAGCAGTCAATACGCAATCCCCCCAAAAAATATATGGAATAGAAGCTTGAAACTTTAAAGCTCTGGCAACCTCCAAGAGATGACGGTGTTTCCTTTCCACCACTCCATTTTGTTGTGGTGTATAGGTACAGGAGCTCTCATGCAATATCCCTTGTGATGAAAGAAGATCCGCACATTCATGATTAAAAAATTCCTTCCCATTATTTGTTCTTATTCTTTGCACAGGTTTCCCAAATTGGGTTTTTGACAAGGAAAGAAAAGTTCTTAAGTTGGACACAACTTGACTTTTAGACTGCATGAGAAAAATCCATGTGGCTCTGGAGTGATCATCCACAATGGTAAGGAAGAATCAAGACCCATCATGATTTACTGTATGATAGGGTCCCCAAACATCAACATGCAGCAGGGAAAGGATTTTTTGAACGACTTTGACTCAAAGGGAAAGGATTACGCGATTGCTTTGCAAGCGGGCAAATTTGACATTGAGGATAAGGAAAATAAAAGCTATGACCCAATCTGAAGTGCAAAAGGAATGTCTATCATTGGTAGTCGAGTTACACAATGATTTCTTATTACAAGAAAAAAGATTAGAATTTATCGGCAAGCTTTTCCAGAAAAACAATCCTTCAGAGAGACTACCCCAGCCCATCAGTGTCCCAGTCGAAAGGGCCTGAAATAGACAGGTATCAGCATTGAAAAGAACTCAACAATAATCTTCCTTACAGGCTCTAGACACTGAAATGAGATTAAATTGGAAGTCAGAAATATAAAGGACATCGGTAAGGACAATATGAGAATTAAGTGTGATTGTCCCTGTTGTAGTGACATAAGCAGCGTTTCCATTGGGTAATTGCATAGTGACAGGATCATCTAATTCTTCATTAATAGCAGAAAATAACCTTGTATCACATGCCATATGGTCACTGGCTCCTGAATCTATAATCCAGGTATTTTTAGAAATAGTATTTGCCAGGCAATAAGAAGTACCTATAAAGCTGCTCCCCCTTTTTTGGACATCCAATTTTTGCAAGGCCTACATAAGTTGCTGATATTCCTCATGTGTAATAGGCTGATTTGCAGAATTCATTGATCCTGAAATTTGATAAGCTGCTGTAGATATTTCTTTCCCCATTTTTTCCTTTTCTCCAGGTCTGCCATGCAATTTCCAGCAAGTGTCAATCGTGTGATGGGGCCACTTGCAAAAATCACAGAATAATTTGCCTTTATTTTTCAAATTTTGCCCATATTCTTTCAAATTTTGAGAACCGTTGGATCCCCTTGGAACGGACACATCTCCACCGTCCAAATTAGATGGAGCTCGCACGCCTTTGGAGCCATCGGATCACGACATCCGATCCTGTCCGTCTGCGGTGCCCCATTTATAGCCCCTTTGATCCGCGAACCCTAGCAGCCCTCGGTTCTCCGCGAACCCTAGCGACTGCTCGTGCCCTTTCTTTTCTAGGGTTTTCTCCTTCTCCACCCTTGCCGCAGCGCTAGGGTTTCGGAGTTCTTGCTATCCGACGAGGAAAGCCTTTGATTCTCCTCTTGCACTACAAGCTGGAAGATCTGGCCAAGAGTTGGTGCTGGTTCCATGGCCAAAATTTGCGATCGGAAGGTGAGGTACGAATCATTGAGTATGAGTAAGAATCGAGTCGCCTTCTCTCTGTCTTTCATGGCTTTATATTGCTGGAGGGTCGATTCGGGCCCTTCCAGCTTTTCTTCAGCGGCTTCCAACTCATTCCAGAGTGCTGAAAGCCTGTTGAAGCACGTCGTCCCCAATGTGTTTCCTTGCTTCAGTTCGTTGAGTGCTTGGTGAAGTGAAAAAAATTTTGCCCAATCCAATTTGCCATACATTTCTCGGAATGCTGTCCCAAATTATTTTCGAGTCTTCTATGGGTGGTAACCCAGCAGCGATTTATGGGCTGATGCAGTTGCCGATCCATGTTTTGACCAATTGGTTACATTTTTTCCACTGTCTTCCCATTTTCTCGTCAGTCGGGATCAGAATAGTCCCGTCGATGAACCCCTCTTTGTCTTTTGTGATTAGGGCTCGCCAAAATTCCCGCGCCCAAGTTGAGTAATTTTCTGGACCCGTGAGAGGGTGGTTGATGAGCCGCAACTCCGGTCCGTCGGCAGTGGAGACATAGAGTGCGTCGCCTGGTTCTAGTTGACCCATGGCATGTGGCATCCCAAAATTCATGGCAATCTTTAGAAGCATTAAAGTCTATGAATAGGTGATGGAAGTACCATCAAGTTATATTGTAGCTATTTGATTCATAATTTGCAATGAGAATTATGGCCAAGCTTTTAGTGGATAATTAGTTTGATAGGAAAGAAAATTCTATCATTGGCCATGTGTGTTATAAATTGGAATTTATGGATTTATGACTTCAAGTATTATGGCCTTATTATTTTTGTAAGTTAGGAATTTAATTGAGTGGAAGATATTAGTAGATTAAATTAGAGAAGAGTGGGCCAAGACTCTTAGGCCAAGACCAGCCCAAGATCACCTACCATTCGGCCACATGGGCCTGGCCCGCGAAGCCCAAGGGAGAGGAGGTGCTGCCTTCGACCAAGCTGGCCCAAGCCCAGCCGGATTCAAGCCCATCATGCATGGCAATTGCCAAGTGGCGTCGGCATGCAAAGATCATGATTGTTAATCACGAGGGGGAAGAAATTAGAGAGTGAGGAGGGCAGATTAAGTGAGAGAAAGAGGAGAGGAAGAGGGAGAGTCGTCCGAGAGAGAGAGAGAGGAGAGAAAGAGAGAAAGGAAAGGAAGAAAGGAAGAGAGAAAGGAGAGGCCATGCATGCAAGAGGAAGGAGGGAGGTCCGTCCGCCGATCATCCGCCTAGCTCGCCGCCGTTCGTTCGCCGCTTTGCCCGCCGTTTGTCGTTGTTTTGAGTTTAAATTCGAGGCAAGTAGAGTCCTAAAACCTACCCTTTGCTTGCTGTGTTGTGTGTGTAGAAGATGGTAAATTTTGGTTGTGGTAGATGTGATGAAAGGTCGGAGCTATGGGGAGAAATTCGTTGGCCTAGCATGCTGTTTTCTGGAAAAACCAGTCCGACCCTTCACGAGTTTGTGAGCTGCATGTGACTTTTTCGTTGAAATCTTGCTTCGATCTCTTCATGAAAGTTGTAGAGAACATATTGAGGAATAACATACTAAAATTTGAGACAAAACGGACAAGGATTGTCTGGTGAAATGATTTTCTTTTGGAGAGATTAGATCTGGAATTTGCTGTGCTGACCTTCAGTGATTTCGTGGACTGTAAAGTAGCTTTCTTGCGAAAATCTCACTTTGAGTTCTTAATGAAAGTTGTAGTATACTTCTTGAGGTAAAACATATCAAAAATTTAGAAGAAACGGACATATGTAGATTGGTGAAACGAGTTTCCTTTGAAAGAAGATAATCTGGAAAAACGACACCGAGAACAGGGGGAATTAATCATCTATATCTGTTAATCTAGAACGATTTGGGGTTTGATTTCTTCACAAGATATTTACCTTTAGGACTTGTCTATAACATATCAAAATTTCATAATTTTCGGAGTTCAATTCGATATTTAATTTAAATTACTTCCGAAACTGTACAAACTGAAGTGTTAAAATTTTGAAGACTGTGATGCATGGACCGTACTGTTTTGTGTGAGATTCTTTTGGTATGGTGTTCTTCATGAGATATCTGCCTTTAGGTCTCGTCTATAATGTGTCAAGTTTTCAGAATTTATTTATACCATTTACTAATTTTCCTAGAGTTTTAACCAAAGGAGTGTATTCTGTTTTATCTAAAAATTGATGTGTTATCAAAAATAAATGAATTTTTCCATGTGATGCAATGCTTTGAGTGGTTGATTTTTCTGCATATGTGATGACATATGGCATGTTATATGGCATTAAAAGCTGGTTGAGACTCTTGATATTGATGCATCAAATGCCATGTTGAAATTGAGATTCGTATGTGAATATAAATTGAGATAATAACAAGACCGTTGGAGATGTGAGCCGACGATGCCTCGGGAGTTTCGAGATGCCCGGAGTGTGTGTGCCGGATGTCCTCGGGAGTTTCGGGATGCCCGGAGGTGTGTGCCGGAAGCCTCAGAGGTGTGTGCCGGGGGGATACCTCGTGATGCTAGTTGGGGTACGAGATGCCCGAAGTGTGTGTGCCGGATGCCCGGAGGTGTGTGCCGGAGGTTCCTCGTGATGCCAGGTTGGATGCGAGCAATAAATTAAGGGATGCAAACATTGGTTCCTGGAAAGATAAAAAAAAATTGAGACTGTATCAAGTGCATGGTGGTATATGCACATATGGCATGGTGATATATGCATGACTGTTTGATGATAAGTGCATGGTGGTATATGCACATATGGCATGGTGATATATGCATGATTGTTTGATGATAAGTGCATGGTGGTATATGCACATATGGCATGGTGATATATGCATGGCTGCAAGGTAAGGTATGCTTGAATGCATGAATGATATGTGCTTTATTCATGATACCTTGATTGTTCTGTTTGACGCATTGTGTAGTTTAGTGGATCTTTATTGCTGAGTGGTTGTACTCACCCCTTTTGGGGATTAACATTTCAGATTAGAAAGATGCCTCTTTCACCAATTGTGCGTGGTACCTTCTATGGCATACCTACTGACGTCGAGGTGGAGTGCACTGAGCATTCTTGTATTAGTATACGTGGTCTGGAGTATGTCCGAGTTTGAGTATTGGTGATGTACGACGTGGGATTAGCTGATGGCCCTATCATCCAAGAGTTTTTGTCCATTCACGTTCGACGCAATGGGGTGATGCTAGGGATGTTACCGCCGCCGCCACCCGATGCACCGGGGTAGGTGTGATGGCACATAGGACTGGTGGGAGCTGACGCTTTCTTTTTGGGGATAGCCGACACTTGTTGATGGAGGGATGTACATGTTTCGTATAGGGTCGAGTTCTCTTTTGGGTATAGCCAAGTATAGTTAAAAATCTTGGCCTTTTTGTATCGACTTGAATGTCCATCATGAAAATATAAATAAAAGTGAATCGGCTTTATCTTTTCTTCTGGTGCGTAGTTGGTGTGCATTGCATTATGGTTATTGGAGGGAGAGATGGTGAGACTTGTTTATGCTTCCGCTGATGAACTGCGCTGGGACCTTTACAAAAAAAAAATGGTAAGGAATTCCATTGATCAACCCCTATGAACTGTGGTTTCATTTTAATCATAAAAGTCATTAGACTGGCATGTAATAGGATGAGTGGCAAGTAATCTGTGGCGACCCTAACGGATTAGGGGCAGTCGAGGGGTGCCACATGGCGGCCGTGAAAGGAAACGGAAGAAACCTAGGTGGGATACCCTGGTATGGATTTGTGGATTGCCCCTGAAGTCCCGCACCAAAATTACTCGATCTGGCTGTCTGCTCCGGGCCGATGGTCGAGCCTGCCCCAGTGTTGGTTGGTAGGCCTCCGTCGCTCGGCATGTTACTCTGAAATCCCGGCTGTGATGTGATTGGATTCGTCCCAGGGATCCATGGATATGGCATCCATTGGTAAGGATACGCCGAAAATGGCTGACCCAAATTAAATTGAACCGGAGAATTCTGCCAATATGCGTGTTGATTTTGAATCTGGGGTTGGCTGAATTGTTGTTCGGCCATGGAGGTAACACTGGAAGCCTATGGGGTCATTGCTGTTGTTGTTTGTTCATCTGGATTCGGGGTGAGATTCTATGGTTAGTTCATACTGAAAATTTCCCTTCAAAAAAGAATGTTGATTCCTCTTGGCAACTCTTTTGCAGGATAGAGTTCCTCTAGGCAATCAAAAGAAACGGAGTGAAAGCTATGTCAGAGTCTTCAGCTACTCTGATACCATGTCAAAATATGAAGGAAAAGGTAAAGCAAGAAGAAGAAGGATAGGGATTTCAATGTATTTCTCTGACTTTCATTCAATATACAGAGTTACAATATATAATACAGAGTATGTAAAAGAAAAGTGATAGATTTTTCCTTTTTGATGGGCCTGAGTTGGCTCGTCATGGGCCCGGCCCGTGAGTTGAGGGCCCATGGAGAAAATTATAAAAGATAAAGGGAAAATCTGGAGGCAATTAATCGATAGAAATTACGTATTATTTCAAAAGAGAGATTACGCTCTCTGTCTTCACGTCTTTTCCTACCGTTTTCTCCCGAAGAGAAGAAGACTCCTCTGAAGAACAGTGTCTCGTTTCCTTCTCGAATTGCAACATCAATGTTTAGTCTGTGGACGAAAGGTATGCTCGATCCCGTGGTGTGCTTTTGATCGGTGATTCATGTTTTTGTTTCTGGGCTCGCTTCCGCTTCGTCTTTTTAGGGGTTCGATTTAGTGTTGAATCCGGTTTCTGGGAATAAGTGAATCCCAACATTGGTATCAGAGCCCTGTTCATGTTTCTCGACCCTTTTTATTGCTTTTGATTAATTTTTTGGTCAAAAATTCGAAGAAAATCAATTTTGGTCGATCGGGGACGGAAAAACCCGACACCCGTGTACTGTGCGCCCTGTTTCGTGATTTTGTGCAAGTCGAAATTCGTTTTTGATAGTGCAGGGATGAAGCTCTCATCGATACAAGAAAAATGAGTTGCGGATCGCCGCCGGACGCGCCGCCACGCGCGGCCGGAACGCACGAGGGTAATCGGCGCGTGTGTTGCACGCGCCGATTCGGTCCCCCGCTGAAACGCGCGAACGCGCCGTTTCGCCCAGGCGCATGTGACGCACGCGCACGCGAAACGGCACGTCGGATGCGCCGTTTCGGCCCAGGCGCGTGCGAAACGGCGCGTCGTTTCGGCCCCTGGCGCGTGCCACGCACATGCCGGCTGACGTCATCGTGACGTCAGCCAGGCACGTGCATGGCACGTGCCGATTGGTTCGTCTGACCAGCCTGACCGAGAGACCGGTCCGACCGGGCGACCAGCCCGACCGGCCAACCGGTCCGACCGTTGACCGTGACCGTCGACCGTTGACTTGACCGTTGACCGTTAACCGGCCGTTGACCGTTGACCCAAAAAAAAAAAAAAAAAGGAATTTGTTTCTTTTTTCCCAATTGAGTCAATGTGGATTATATGTAATCCCTTATTTGTTCTGCATTTGTTGCGGGGAACAATGCCTCCCCTTCGATTACGTACGCCTATTCGCGTAATTACCGATAAACAAAAGGAAAGGCTTTCTAAGTTGATAGCTGAGCTGACTGATTATCGATAGGAGAGTAGTGACTTAATTGATCATGTTCTTGAAGTCAACGGGAAGATATAAAAGGTCATATGGAATGGTCGTCCCATGCCACAGTCTGAGATGGTGCGATTTTTCATGAACACTCTTCCACAAGAATGGAAATGAGTGTTGAATCGCATATGGGATGTCAACAAAGCCGCTTCATATAGGAGTATTGTGATGTCTTTTATAGATGATTATTACCTGATTGTTACAAAAGAAAAGATCAAGAAATTAAAGAAAAAATGATCTTTCCCTATTCACTTTTTGAAATGGTGTTAGATGTTATGGCTGGTTTTTATTAAGTGTGCTTTGTGGACATCTTATGTAATGTTTCCTACCTGGTTATTGTTGATGTAGCTACTGATATATAAGTTATATTATGTGAATGCATTATTATTCTATTGGATATCAAATATTATTTGCTTTCTGTTATTGTTGACTGCTGTGGGTAGTTCATAGAAGTTTTTTGTAGCTTCATAGAGTTTATTTTGTATGGACAATTATATTAATGATAGTTTTAAGTTAGGATTTTTTGGAGGATGATTGGAAACATAGTGACCTTTTGATTCTGAAACCTTACTTGAAATTGTTCATTAATATGATGGGTCTGTGCAAAGTAGATGCATAAATGATAGGCATTAATTATTCGTGCATATATGTATGATGTGTTCGAGATCAATGGCTTCAGCCACAAAGAGCATAGTTGCCGAGCTGAACAAAGGTGAAAAGCTCAATGGCGATAACTATGAAATCGGCACATGAAAATCCAATATGTCTTTGGAAGAGCAAGAGGCACTAGAAGCTTTAAACCTGACCATGGTAGAACCTGAAGAAGGAAACACTGCGCAGCATAAGAGAGATAAGGAAGCTTTTGCTGCATGGAAAAGAAAGAACTCCCTTGCTCGCATTACGTTGCTGAGTAGCATGAAAAGTGACATCATGCGGGAGTTCAGGCGTTTTGAGAATGCCAAGGAGATGTGGGAAGCGTTGGCAGCAAGATTTGGTCATACTTCGGTGACCAGACTGAGACAACTCACTATTAGGTTTGACTCTTATAAGAAGCCTCATGGTCAGACCATGAAGCAACATCTTAGAAAGATGTCAAACATGATCAATGAGTTAAAAGACGCTGGCCATGTCCTGATAGATGAGCAGCAAGTGCAAGCAGTGATTCATTCCTTGCCTCAGAGTTGGGAGCATATGAAGGTGCACCTGACCCATAATGAAAATATCAAAACCTTTGAGGATGCTATGCGTCATCTTGAGCTGGAAGAGGACCGCCTCTTGGCGGCTAAGCCGGAAGCTGAGATTTATCATGCTGGTTCTAGCTCACATGGAGCTTCGAGCTCCAAGCGCAAACGTCCTAACTGGTTCGATAAAAGGAAAGGCAAGGGAGCAGGTCCTTCAGGGAAGAAACCAAAGGTTGACCAACATGAAAGAGGAAAACGTCCTCGAGTAAAGAAGCTGACAAGGGTGAAGTGTTACAACTGTAACCAAAAGGGTCACTATGCCCGCGATTGTCGCGAGCCAAAGAAGGTAAACACCCCTTGTTCTTTTGAGAACTTTGCTTATGTGTCAAGTTCTGTATTTTTGATTGAGTCTAATCCTTTGTGGACTGTAGATTCAGGAGCGACAGACCATGTAGCGAAGGATAGAGAATCCTTCGTGGAATTCCGACGAATACCAACTGGAACTAAGTGGATCTATGTAGGAAACAACTCCAAAGCAGAAGTAAAAGGAATTGGCACCTGCCAACTGAACATGCGTGGTTGACGCACTTTATTCCTACATGATGTATTGTATGCTCCGGAGATTCGTCGAAATTTAGTGTCTGTTTTATTGTTGGTCAAGCTAGGTTTTAATATGAACTTCCATAATAGAGGTGTGGATTTGTTTTTGGATATAAATTTCTATGGTTGTGGTTATTTTCTGGATGGTTTCATTGTATTAGATATTGTCTATGTTAATGCAAATGTTTGTTATTCCCTTCTCACGTCTCGTAATTCATATAATAATGATGTGAATGTGTGGCATGCTAGACTTGGTCATATTGGCCAACAACGTATGAATAGATTAGCCAAAGAGGGCTTGTTAGGCAATATTGAAAAAGTCGATTTGTCCATATGTGAGCATTGCCTGGTAGGGAAAACGACAAGGAAACCATTTGGAAAAGGTAAAAGAGCTGAATTTCCTCTCGCATTTAATCCATTCGACGTCGTGGTCCAATGAATGTGAAAGGAAGGCATGGGGCTGTTTATTTCATCACTTTTATAGATGATTATACTCGATTCGGATATGTCTATTTGATTTCTCATAAATCTGAAGCATTAAGTTGTTTCAAAAGGTTTATAAACTTGGTAGAAAATCAATTAGACAAGAAAATAAAAGTATTAAGATCTGATCGAGGTCGAGAATATTTATCTGATGAGTTCAGAAAATTATGTGATGAAAAAGGAATAGAAAGACAGTTGTCTATTCCATATACTCCTCAACAAAATGGTGTTGCGGAGAGAAGAAACAGAACCCCACTGGAAATGGTTAGGTCAATGATGGCGCATGCTAACTTACCTATCACCTTTTGGAGTGATGCGTTATTAACTGCTACCTATATACTTAACCGAGTGTCTTCCAAATCAGTTACTTCTACTCCATATGAGTTATGGACAGGTAGGAAACCGGACTTAAATTTTCTTAAGCCATGGGGTTGTGCTGCCTATACTAATGAGTCCTCTCATAAGTTTGGGAAATTGGGTTCCAGAGGAAAGAATAGTATTTTCATAAGATACTCCGAACACTCGAAAGGGTATGTGTTCATAGGTGAGCAGGAAAGTGGGAGTATAACTGAATTTGAATCACGGGATGTCACATTCTTAGAGAATGAATTTCCTAAGAAGGGCGAAATAGGTGAAGAACACTCCCTATTTGAAACCTTGGATCAAGATAATGATATTAATGGAGTTCGTCCAAGTGGGAGTAATATGAGAAGTGATGAATTGAATTCGACTCATTCTCAATTACAACCACATGATGAGATGACAACATCATTATCTAATCCTAGTGGGAGCATAATGGAGAATCATGTGCAAAGTGTACAATCTCCCATACGGCGAACAAGTCGCAAAAGTATTCCCCGTCGACGTTTTGACATTGAAGGGGAAACTTTTATGATTGCCCCACAAGATGAGGATGAGCCAAGAAATATACATGAGGCTCTAAGTTGCCCTAGTAAGGAAAAATGGATGCATGCAATGGGAGAGGAAATGGAGTCAATGAAGTCAAACCATGTTTGGGAATTGGTTGATCTTCCAAAAGGACGCAAAGCTATTGGGAACAAGTGGGTTCTTAAAATAAAGCGAAAAGTTGATGGCTCAATAGAAAGGCATAAGGCTCGCCTTGTGGCGAAGGGGTATAATCAACAGGAATGAATTGATTATAAAGAAACATTTTCTCCTGTAGTGAGATTTACCTCGATTCGCATTATTCTGGCAATAGTGGCTAGTATGGATCTTGAGTTACATCAAATGGATGTAAAGACTGCTTTCCTCAATGGAGAATTAGAGAAAGAAATATATATGGAACAACCTGCTGGTTTCATAATAAAAGGCCAAGAAGAAAAGGTGTGTCAACTTTTGAGATCGATATACGGCCTAAAGCAGTCATCGAGACAATGGTATATACGTTTTCATAATGCCTAATGGCATATGATTTTACAATGATTGATGAGGATCATTGTGTATATATCAAAAGATCCAAAGATCAATTTGTGATCATATCATTATATGTTGATGATATACTAATTGCCGGAAGCAATATGGAGTTTGTTAATCTTGTCAAGAGCTGGTTGTCTTCCAACTTTGAGATGAAGGATATGGGTGAGGCTGCATACATTCTTGGAGTTAAGATTTCAAGAGATCGTTCGAAGAGATCGTTATCTCTTTCGCAAGAAACATATATAAATAAGGTTCTTGAACGATTTCGTATGCAAGATTGTAAACCCATTGATACTCCTATTGCAAAAGGTGAAGAATTGAGCCATAGACGTGTCCAAGGACTCCACAAGAGAAGGAACAAATGAAACATGTTCCTTATGCTAGTGCTGTTGGGAGCTTGATGTACGCTATGATGTGTACAAGACCCGACATATGTTTTGCAGTTGGAATGGTGAGTAGATACCAATCCAATCCAGGTCAAGCACATTGGAAAGCCGTTAAGAGAATACCGAGGTATCGAAGGGAAGCTGCGATTACAAGCTGAATTACCAAGGAAAGGATCTGCGACTTGAAGGCTATTCAGATGCTGATTGAGGAGGAGATTTAGATGAAAGGAAATCTACCTCTGGATTTGCTTTCTTACTGAACAATGGCACCATATCATGGAGCAGTAAGAAGCAAACATGTATAGCCTTGTCCACGATGGAAGCTGAGTTCGTGGCATTATCAACAGCGGTACAAGAAGGAGTTTGGCTTAAGAGATTTTTGGATCATTTAGGTGTTATTGAGAAAGCTGCATATCCATTATTGGTTAACTGTGATAGCCAAGCAGCTATAGCGTACACCAAAGATCCAAAATATCATGGCAAGACCAAACATATAGATACCAAGTATAACTTTGTCAAAGATATGGTTGCACGAAAGGATGTGAACTTACGGTACATATCTACGCATAGAATGGTAGCGAGATCCTATGACAAAACCAATACCTAGAGATGTGTTTTGTGGTCATGTAAAATCTCTAGGATTGCGTAAAGTCTGATGTATTGGATATTGTAATTTCCCTGAGTTGTTCACATTTAATGAATTTGAGTTTTCATCATTAATGCCTATGAATCTTTGTTTGATCTTTATGCATCTTAATGCTCAGTGCATTACATTAAGTTGAGAAAGTATGTCGGACAGATATAAGATTAGCCCATTCACACGGGTAATCGCTTCTATTTACTATGTGATAAATAGAGATGAGATGATTTTTAAGCTTATTATCTAGGTGATAATCGAGAGCTCAAGCTTAAAATATATATGTCGCCTTAACTAAGTGTTAAGATGAGGACATGATATTTACTATGTCCGAAAGTAAAATACCCCACATATTTTACTTTATCCGTCTAAGATGCCGATGTGAGTTCGATGAATTTTGTGAATGAGTAGATACGTGAACTCAAGTTAGACATTGGGTATGTCTGAACTATCATCTGTACGGTATTGATGGTGTAGACATACGCTCCATGGGAAATGAGTTAATACCGTAACACGTATTTCATACTACGTATGCATGAGACGACCAATAAGAGTGGCAAAAGTTTGATCTCAACTTTCATGCCGTATGAGACTCTTGAGGAAAAGAGTTCCTTAATTTAGTGCCCTCATGACTCTTACTTATTCTCAAGATTTTTATTTAGTGTTTGCTATTTTAGAATGTTGCCAATGGTCATGAGTTGATTCGATCTAATGGGACATTTCTAGAAAAGCAAGTTGAACTGAAATTGAGAGTTTGAAGGAAAGAGGAAGATCGGATTTGGAGAATCACATTGTGGTTTTGTATTCACCGGTCGACCAATTATGACTGTCTTTGGGATAATCATAATTGTGAATACAATATTATATATGTCATTGTTTAAAAGAGATCAAGAGAGATATAAATGTGATCGATCGATCTAGCAGTACTGCATACTAAATTTACTCGGAATGTGATGCCCATTATGAGCTACTATATATTCCTAACAGATGTATGGCAACGAGCTCTCCAAGTATCTTTGGTCGCACGGACTATTCACCCGGTGTGAATGTTGCAGTGAGGAAAAGAGGATTATGTTCGACCCTCCATGTCAAGTGGGAGTTGATGGATTTTCAATTGATAGGCCTAACTAGGGCCCGTCCGCCCATGTTGGTTTTGGCCCGTCTCGCCCATGTTAGTTTTGGCCCACCATGTGCAAGTGGGAGATGATAGATTTTTCCTTTTTGATGGGCCTGAGTTGGCCCGTCATGGGCCCAGCCTGTGAGTTGAGGGCCCATGGAGAAAATTATAAAAGATAAAAGGGAAAATCTTGAGGCAATTAATCGATAGAAATTACGTATTATTTCAAAAGAGAGATTACACTCTCTGTCTTCACGTCTTTTCCTACCGTTTTCTCCCGAAGAGAAGAAGACTCCTCGAAGAACAAAGTGTCTCGTTTCCTTCTCGAATTGCAACATCGGTGTTTAGTACGTGGACGAAAGGTACGCTCGATCCCGTGGTGTGCTTTTGATCGGTGATTCATCTTTTTGTTTTGGGCTCGCTCCGCTTCGTCTTTTTAGGGGTTCGATTTAGTGTCGAATCCGGTTTCTGGGAATAAGTGAATCCCAACAAAAAGGAAATGATACAATGTACAGATTAGATCTGATTTTAATTGATTCAATAAAATCCCTATGATTTGATCTAATCGAATCTTTTCAAACTTTCTGCGTATCTTCCAACACGTGCGTCAAGGGGGAGGAAATAAAAGAAAAGGAAATTAAAAAGGAAAATCCTATAACTAAAATTCTTGGTCCCACTTGCTCTTGTTTAGTCCAATTTGATCCCAAAAATCCCCATGCTAAAGTACTTGATCCACACTTGCTTTCTTGCACAAAATTTCCCTCAAACAACAAGTTTTGGGCAACAACAATGGCCATTTCCTTCAATTCCGAATTTTAATTTATTTTCGATTTTTTAGAATCCGATTCTTTTTCTGAATAAACAAATCCGCTTTTAGTTGAGGTCAAATTTAAATTCGATTTAGAATGGATTTTTTCGTTAGGTCTAGTTTCTAAGCTAGTAGAGTATACCGATTATAAAGAACAGGAGATATCCGTTTTTCCCTTTTAAGGCTAAGAGACCGATCTTTCTTAAAGAGTCGTATACAAATCTTCAGCATACATTGTTTACATACAAGTGAACTCATTTAGTTCAAAGCAATAGCCCTTTAGGCATATTATCATGTAGCAATGTTTTTTCAGTGATGAGAAGAAAGAAGGTTGCCTAGTACAGGCTTAGTTTGTGTTATAAAAAATTAACCGAGAATATAGCAAGAGATCATTTGGGCAAAATGTAAGCCCGCATATGTGAATGAACTTGTTCTATAACCCTACGTGGAGCAATCCAACGTAATTTTCATAATTCCAATTAAACACACTGATGGTTTTATTAGTGATGGGCTTAAGGCCCATCCGCCCATGTTGGGCTTAAGGTAGGGATGGGCTTAAGGCCCGTCCGCCCATGATGGGCCTAAGAGCCCGGCCCGCAAGAATAAGGCCCTTGAATGGAGGGACCTATAAAAGGGATGAGAGAGAGAGATCGTACCTTTTGGCATAATCTCATTTTTCCTCCTACTCTCTCTCAAGAACACTCCCAAAGAAGAAAGTATTCTTCAAGAGGCGACACCATCTTCCTTCCAAGGCGAATTGTCGTCATCGGAACAAACAGGATCGATTTCTCTTCTTCATATCGGGCGTCGTTGTCTAATGTGTGGCTAACAAGGTACGCTCGAATCCGTGGTGTGCTTTACGATCGGTGATACGTGTTTATTTCTGGGCTTATCTTCCGCATTCGTTTTAGGGATTCGATTTAGTGTCTTATCCGGTTTTCGGGGATCTGTTATTCCCAACATTGGTATCAGAGCCCTTGTCCACGTTTTTTTCCCGACTTGTTTGATGTTTTTTTTTATTGATTTTTTCGCGAAAGTAATTCGGCCGTACGGATCGGGGCGAGAAATCCCGACACCCGAGCACTAGGGGTGTGCATGGTCCGGCGGGCGGTTCCGACCTAGAACCGGGAACCGCCCGCTAAGGACCGGTTCGAAAATTGGAACCGGGATCCACCCGTTTGTTGCATGGATCCACTGGAACCGGACCGCCCGGTCGGTCCGGTTCGGGTGGATCCATGGAACCGATCTTAATGCGAAACAATTTTGGTATTCAACATAGAACGGTCGGGTCTGAGTTGGGAAGGAGGGGAGGAGGTCTATGGTCGGGTTTTCAACATAGAACGGTCGCAAAACAATTTTCCGCGGCTATGGCGGGTGGCGACGACGCAAGGGCGAACAACGGCGGCGGAGGAGCAACGGCGGCGGTGTCAACGCTCGGGGAAGGAATCGAAATGGCAATAGGACTAGGAGGAATCGAGGAAGAGACAAAGAGAGAGAGAACCGAAGACGAAGGGAGTGAGGAGATGAGATCTAATCTAGGGTTTCTTTTAGTAATTTTTTTTTTTTAATATTGAAAAGGTTCCGGTCGGTCCGGGTGGGCGGATCCGCCCATGGAACCGAGAACCCAGGACCGGTACCCACCGGTTCCGAAAAATTGGACCCCGGAACCGGACCGGTTCCCTCAAGAACCGCCCGGTTCGGGCGGTTTCGGTCCGGTCCCGGGCGGTCGGGCGGTTCCCGGCTATTTTGCACACCCTAGCGGTTTGTTCGCCCATTTTTTCGATTTTCGTAAGTCGAAATCGAAGTCGATGGCATAGGGAGAAAGGGGACGTCGAGACGAGTCCAGGCGACATGTCGCACGCCGCCGGGAACACGCCGCACGCGCCCACACGCGTGGCCGAAGCCGCTGCGGGTGGGCGCGACAGCCTGGCTGCGCTGGTTCGCCGCAGCGCGTGCGGCTTCTGCCGTCGACGAACCGGCGCGTGCGCGCTGCCGCCGGCGGCTTAACCGCACGCGCGGTTCGATGAATCGACGGATGTCGGCGTCAGCATGGCGTCAAGCGGTAAGTAACGGCTGGCTGACGCGTCATCGATGACGCGTCATCATCGCCATCGGTTGGCCGGACGATCACGCCGGCCCGGCGACCCGGCCGGGCGCCGGTACGCAGCTGCACGTGCCGGCGCGACGCTCTGCGTGGCGTCGCCCAAGACGCTGTACGCATGCGCGTGCGGCGGTTGTCTGGCCCGACCGAGCCGACCGATCCGACAGTCCGGCCCGGCCGTCCGGTCCGACCGGTCCGACGACCGACCGTTGACTTGACCGTTGACCGTTGACTCGGCCGTTGACCGTTGACCGACGACCGTTGACCGTTGACTTGACCATTGACCGGCCTTTGACCGTTGACCCGACAAAAAAAATGTGTTTCTTTTTTCAATTATACATGTGGATTATATGTAATCCATTTTATTTGTTCTGCATTTGTTGCGGGAACAATGCCTCCCCTTCAATTACGCACGCCTTTTATTCGCGTAATTACGGATAAACAAAAAGGCAAGGCTTTCCGAGTTGATAGGCGGACCCGGCCCGATTATCGGTGGGAGAGTGGTGACTTAATTGATCATGTTCTTGAAGTCAACGGGGAAGATACAAAAGGTCGTATGGAATGGTCGTCCCATGCCACTTGATGCGAGATGGTGCGATTTTTCATTAACACTCTTCCACCCGAATGGCAAGATGTGTTGAATCGCATATGGGATGTCAACGAGCTACTTATAAGAAAATTGTGATGGATTTTGTAAATGAATATTTTGTATTGTTACAAGGGAAAAGATCATGAAATTGAACAAAAAAAGGATCTTTCCCTCGGTTCACTTTTTATGAAGTTGTGTTAGTTGTTTTTGGCTGATTGTTATTTAGTGTGCTTAGTGGACATCTTTTTGTAATGTATACTACCTGATTGTTGTTGATGTAGCAACCTATATGTTAGTGGTATTATATGAAAGCATTTGTATTATATTGTATGTCAATTATCCGTTGATTTTATTTATTCTTGGTTTCTTTGTGGGTAGTTAGATGTGGGTAATTAGTGAAGTTTTTGTAGCTTCATAGAATTGATTTTGCATATGACAATCATATTAATGATAGTTTTAAGTTAGGATTTTTGGAGGATGATTGGAAACGTAGTGACCTTTTGATTCTAAAACCTTACTTGAAATTATTCATTAATATGATAGGTCTGTGCAAAATGGATGCATAAATAATAGGCATTAATAACTCGTGCACATATGTCTGATGTGTTCAGATCAATGGCTTCAGCCACAAGAGCATAGTTGCCGGGGCGAACAAAGGTGAAAAGCTCAATGGTGACAACTATGAAATTTGGCAAATGAGAATTCAATATGTGGAAAAGCAAAAAACACTAAAAGCTCTTGACCATGTTATGGAAGATCTTGAGAATGTGCGCCACCTTGAGCTAGCCGATGATTGCCTCAAGGCATTTGAGCGGGATACGATATTTGCTTGTGTGTTGCTTTAAGCTCATAAGGGGCTTCAAGCTCTAAGCGCAAGCGCATTGATTCGTTCAATATGTGGGATAGCAAGGGATCAAGTCCTTCCCGCAAGAAGCCAAGAATTAACCAACAAAAGAGAGGAAAACGTCCTCACGAAAGAGAGGAAAACGTTCTCATGTAAAGAATATCTCAAGGGTGAAGTGTTACAACTGTGACCAAAGGGGTCACTATGCCCGCAATTGTCGCGAGCCAAAGAAGGTACACACCCCTTGTACAATTGGGAACTTTGCGTATGTGTCAAGTTCTGTATTCTTGACTGAATCTAATCCTCTGTGGACTGTAGATTCGGGAGCTACGGACCATGTAGCGAAGGATAGAGAATCTTTCGTAGAATTTCGACGAGTTCCAACTAGAACTAAGTGGATCTATGTGGGAAACAACTCCGTAGCTGAAGTAAAAGGAATTGGCTTTGGCGAACGAACATGCGTGGTGGACGCACGTTATTCCTACATGATGTGTTGTATGCTTTCGGGAGATTCGTCGAAATTTAGTGTCTCTGTTCTAGTGTTGGTTAAATTTGGTTTTAATGTGAACTTCCATAATAGAGGTGTAGATTTGTATTTGGATACAAACTACTATGGTTGTGGTTATTTTCTGGATGGTTTCATTGTATTAGATATTGATTATGTTAATGCAAATGTTTGTTATTCCCTTCTCACGTCTCCTAATTCATATGATAATGATGTGAATGTGTGGCATGCTAGACTTGGTCATATTGGCCAACAACGTATGAATATACTAGCCAAAGAGAGCTTGTTGGGCAACATTGAAAAAAGTCGATTTGCCTATATGTAAGCATTGCCTAGAAGGGAAAACGACAAGGAAACCATTTGGAAAAGGTAAAAGAGCTGAATTTCCTCTGCATTTTAATCCATACCGACGTGCGTGGTCCAATGAATGTGAGAGGAAGGCATGGGGCTGTTTATTTCATCACTTTTATAGATGATTATACTCGATTCGAATATGTCTATTTGATTTCTCATAAATCTGAAGCATTGAGTTGTTTCAAAAGGTTTATGAACCTGGTAGAGAATCAATTAGACAAGAAAATAAAAGTATTAAGATCCGATCGAGGTCGAGAATATTTATCGATGAGTTCAGAAAATTATGTGATGAAAAAGGAATAGAAAGACAGTTGTCTATTCCATATACTCCTCAACAAAATGGTGTTGCGGAGAGAAGAAACAGAACCCTACCGGAAATGGTTAGGTCCATGATGGCGCATGCTAACTTACCTATTACCTTTTGGAGTGATGCGTTGTTAACTGCTGCCTATATACTTAACCGTGTGCCTTCCAAATCAGTTACTTCTACTCCATATGAGTTATGGGCAGGTAGGAAACCGGACTTAAGTTTTCTTGAGCCATGGGGTTGTACTGCCTATACTCATGAGTCCTCTCACAAGTTTGGGAAATTGGGTCCCAGAGGAAAGGAGAGTATTTTCATAAGATACTCGGAACACTCAAGGGTATGTGTTCATAGGTGAGCGGGAAAGTGGGAGTATAACTGAATTTGAATCACGGGATGTCACATTCTTAGAGGCTGAATTTCCTAAGAAGGGCGAAATAGGGAAGATCACTCCCTATTTGAAACCTTGGATCAAGGTAATGATCTTAATGGAGTTCGTCCAAGTGGGAGTAATATGAGAAGTGATGAATTGAATTCAACTCATTCTCAATTGCAACCACATAATGAGACAACATCATCATTATCTAATCCAAGTGGGAGCATAATGGGGAATGATGTGCAAAGTGTACAATCTCCCATACGGCGAACAAGTCGCCAAAGTATTCCCCGTCGACGTTTTGACATTGAAGGGGAAACTTTTATGGTTGCTCCACAAGATGAGGATGAGCCAAGAAATATTAATGAGGCTCAATTGCCCTAGTAAGGAAAAATGGATTCATGCAATAGAAGAGGAAATGGAGTCAATGAAATCAAACCAAGTCTGGGAACCGGTTGATCTTCCAAAAGGACGGAACGATTGGGAACAAGTGGGTTCTCAAAATAAAGCGAAAGGGTGATGGCTCGATAGAAAGGCATAAGGCTCGCCTTGTGGCGAAGGGGTATAATCAACAGGAAGGAATTGATTATGAAGAAACTTTTTCTCCTGTAGTGAGATTTACCTCGATTCGCATTATTCTGGCAATATGGAGTTTGTTAATACTTGTTAAGAGTTGGTTATCTTCCAACTTTGAGATGAAAGATATGGGTGAGGCTGCATACATTCTTGGAGTTAAGATTTCAAGAGATCGTTCGAAAAGATCGTTGTCTCTTTCGCAAGAAACATATATAAATAAGGTTCTTGAACGATTTCGTATGCAAGAATGTAAACCCATAGACACTCCTATTGCGAAAGGTGAAGCATTGAGCCATAGACTGTGTCCAAGGACTCCACAAGAAAAGGAACAAATATGTTCCTTATGCTAGTGCTGTTGGGAGCTTGATGTACGCTATGATGTGTACAAAACCTAACATATGTTTTTTGTAGTTGGAATGGTGAATAGATACCAATCCAATCCAGGTCAAGCACATTGGAAAGCCGTGAAGAGAATGCGAGGTATCGAAGGGAAGCTGGCGATTATACGCGAGTTATCATGGAAAGGATCTGCGACTCGAAGGCTATTATGAAACTGATTGAGGAGATTTAGATGAAAGGAAATCTACCTCTAGGTTTGTTTTCTTATTGAATAATGGCACCATATGTTGGAGCAGTAAGAAACAAACGTGTATAGCCTTGTCCACGATGGAAGCGAGTTCGTGGCATTATCGCGGTAATACAAGAAGGAGTTTGGCTTAAGAGATTTTTGGATCATTTAGGTGTTATTGAGAAAGCTGCAAATCCATTATTAGTTAATTGTGATAGCCAAGCAGCTATAGCGTACACCAAAGATCCAAAATATCATGGCAAGACCAAACATATAGATACCAAGTATAACTTTGTCAAAGATATGGTTGCACGAAAGGATGTGAACTTACAGTACATATCTACGCATAGAATGGTAGCAGATCCTATGACAAAGCCATTACCTAGAGATGTGTTTTGTGGTCATGTAAAATCTCTAGGATTGCGTAGAGTCTGATGTAGTGGATTTTGTAATTTCCCTGAGTTGTTCACATTTAATGAATTTGTGTTTTCATCATTAATGCCTATGAATCTTTGTTTGATCTTTATGCATCTTAATGCTCGGTGCATTACATTAAGTTGAGAAAGTATGTCGGACAGATAAGAGATTAGCCCACTCACACGGGTAATCGCCTCTATTTACTATGTGATAAATAGAGATTAGACGGTTTTTTAAGCTTATTATCTAGGTGATAATCGAGAGCTCAAGCTTAAAATAAATATGTCGCCTTAACTAAGTGTTAAGATGAGGACATGATATGTAATATGTCCGAAAGTAAAATACCCCACATATTTTACTTTATCTGTCTAAGATGCCAGATGTGAGTTCTGATGAATTTTGTGAACGAGTAGATACGTGAACTCAAGTTAGACATTGGGTATGTCTGAACTATCATCTGTACGGTATTGATGGTATAGACATACGCTCCATGGGAAAGGAGTTAATACCGTAATACGTATTTCATACTACGTATGCATGAGACGACCAATAAAGAGTGGCAAAAGTTTGATCTTAACTTTTTATGCCGTATGAGACTCTTGAGGAAAAGTTTTCCTCAATTTTTAGTGCCCTCATGACTTTTACTTATTCTCAATATTTCTATTTAGTGTTTGCTATCTTAGAATGTTGCCAATGGTCATGAGTTGATTCGATCTAATGGGACATTACTAGAAATCAAGTTGAACTGAAGTTGAGAGTTTGAAGGAAAGAGGAAGATCGATTTTGGAAAATCACATTGTACTTTTGTATTCACTGGTCGACCAATTATAACTGTCTTTGTGATAACTATAATTGTGAATACAATATATATATCGTTGTTTAAAAGAGATCAAGAGAGATATAAATGTGATCGATCGATCTAGCAAAAGTACGCATACAAAATCTACTCGGAGTGTGACGCCCAATATGAGCTGCTATATATTCCTAACGAGATGTATAGCAACGAGCTCTCAAAGTATCTTTGGTCGCACGGATTATTCACCGGTATGAATGTTGAAGAGAGGTAAAGAGAATACTATTCGGCCCACCATGTGCGAGTGGGAGATGATGGTTTTATTAGTGATGGACTTAAGGCCCATCCGCCCATGTTGGGCTTAAGGTAGGGATGGGCTTAAGGCCCGTCCGCCCATGATGGGCCTAAGAGCCCGGCCCGCAAGAATAAGGCCCTTGAATGGAGGGACCTATAAAAGGGGATGAGAGAGAGAGAGATCGTACCTTTTGGCATAATCTCATTTTTCCTCCTACTCTCTCTCAAGAACACTCCCAAAGAAGAAAGTATTCTTCAAGAGGCGACACCATCTTCCTTCCAAGGCGAATTGTCGTGATCGGAACAAACGGGATCAGTTTCTCTTCTTCATATCGGCGTCGGTGTCTAATCTCGTGGCTAACAAGGTACGCTCGAATCCGTGGTGTGCTTTACGATCGGTGATACGTGTTTATTCCCGGGCTTATCTTCCGCATTCGTTTTAGGGATTCGATTTAGTGTCGAATCCGGTTTTCGGGGATCTGTTATTCCCAACACGCACAACACAAGATGCTGAATCAACCGATCATGTCACAAACAGAAAAACATCAGGGAAAAAACGAAGAAGAAATTCTCATGCAACATGCCATTGCATTCAATGGGGTTGTCTGTAGTTTCCGAAAAGCTTGAGCAGTAGCAATCCTTGTGCCTTGTATACAGCCTGTGAATTCGAACCAAATGTGAATGGGAATCAAAACACCATTTTCATCTTTCTTTAATCTCTCTTTGAAGTGGTTCGGGAGGTGGAGGCATTCTCGGTGACGATGGTGATGAGGTCATCGTGATTACTTATGGTGAATGTGGCAGTGACGAATCTATTTTGGTGTCATCTTCACCGTCCTCTTCACTTTCACCAATCCAGTGACCTCATCGTCTTCATTGCCGGCCATGCCTTTGCCTCGTGCCCTACCTAAAAACAGAGGACGCTCTTTCTTGAGTTCCGCCGCCACTGCTCTCCGCTAGTTGGCACGCATCCTCAAAACATAGAAAGACTGACGTCAGACGCTCTGCATTTCGGCCCAGAGGACCACCTTTCCTTTTTCCGGGCTCCGCCATCGAGAAACGTCCGGAGAAGAAATCTTCTTTCTTTGTTCGGGCTTTGGATCTCGATGCTACAGGAATGCAAGAAGCCACGATATACCGCAACTCTTTTTTTTAAGAGTAAATGACGGCAAGAAGCTTGAAGAGGGCGAAAAACAGAAAGAGAAGCTATAAAGATACGAAGACAACTTTTTTAGTTCCTTTGTACGCCCTATTTTTCAACATTATGTTCTTTTGATTCTGAACTTATAGTTCTGCATACATGTATAAAAGCTTATTTAAAGTTTTAGTACATAGAACCTTTTTAACCCCAAAAGGGAAAAGGAATCTGTCATCTGTTTCAAAAATCCAAATTATTTCGGGTAACTGAGTTTGCATCTGCCAAAGGAACTCCCGAATCCGTGCGTGTCCATCCTGCGCAGCAGCCGTTTCAGTTCTAGTCTTTTGAAGATGACTACCTTGTTCTAGTTAGACATTTAATTTTGTCTATCCTATGCAGGCAGGATTTTGCATAAACTACTATGCAGACATTTCATGGCGCAAACTAAAACATTGGCCTTTTAGGAAAAATTGATTGTGACAATACCTGAAATGTCTATTTGCCAGCCATCAATTTGTTGAGGGTGATTATTCATGTCGCGAAAGACCATATCGTGTTTTCGTAAAGGCTTGATAAATTTCTCACAAGGTCTTGAAACAGCATCTTGAGTCCAGTAGAGTTCATGGAACGGTATAAGCAGGATATTACATACGTCTGTTGGTGTTCGATGAAGTGTTACAGGTTGCTGCAAAAGAAGTTGTAGTACAGATTTGATAGGTCTTGTGCTTACTGTTGTAACCATTGGGCTGGATGCGGAATCAATCATCTGTAAAATGTTCTAAAGCAATGCGCTGAGTATGGATTTCCTTCTCATTTCTCTCCCATGATGATTTTTGTCTTCTCTGATTCTCTCAAAACTCTGCCATTCCTGATTTTGCTTGCGAAGTTGCAACTCTAGCTAGTTTCTTGAAGGCTAGGGAGGGAATCTGCAATTTCAATGTTTGAGGGGCTGCAAATGCATAAATAGAAGTCATATCCATTTCAGTTCCAAGCAACAAAGAAACTAGAAGTCTGCAGGTAAAATTTGGCTTTGTAATTTTTCTTTTTCTTTTTTTTTTTCAATTGACTCTGCACTGACTAATCTGAATGATTCGGTGTAGTTTACAGAAACAGAAGCCATACTCTAGTCAGTTTCCCAGCAATTCTCTTTCATGTGCAAATTATGATTCTGAAGTTTACTACAATATCAGTAATTTACTTACTAATAACGTGATAAGCAAGTTACCAATCATACTAGGTAGTATTTCAAACTAATCAACAATTTAATCTACCAATAAAAGCTTTGCTTCCTTTATGCACATTAGAGTTCACCCAACTATCAGACATTAGAGCAGACTTTGGCTCTGATGAGAGCATAAGAGATGAGTGTGGATTTTTGCCATTTTGTCCACATTGTTCATAATGTTTCATCTTAACCAGAGATGATGATGTTGATCATAATCAGCAGTATTTAAAACTAATCAACAATTTCAGAAATCTACCAATAACAGCTTTGCTTCCTTTATGTACATTAGAGTTCACCCAACCATCAGAAATTAGGGCAGACTTTGGCTCTGATGAGAGCTTACGAGATGAGCGTGGATTTCCGCAATTTTGATCACATTGTTCATAATGTTTCATCTTAACCAGCGATGATGTTGATCATTTCATCTTCAGAGATACAGAGATGTCGCATTGGCAACTTTTTTAGGACATAATTTATGAGAAACAACACAAATGATTATACTTATTCATCGAGAACTAAAGAACTCGTAACTAAGAAAGCTGTACAGTTCGGAAACCAGTTTGAACTAAATAATTGATTTGACAAGCGACCAGCCGTGCATTTAGAATTGGCCAGGAGAAAGTTGTCTATACCTACCATTCTGATCATGAAGGGAACATCAGGATGCGATAAGTAGTGCATACAGATCCAGAAAGATAGATTGTTGACGCTGGTTTTCTTTCCGATGGACAAGGAAAAGGGGCAAGAGGAGAAATTCAGGTGTGGTTGCAGGAGTCAGAATATTGGATGAGTGACTTCCAATGAAAAACTCAGGGATTTGTTGATCAGATACTTTACCAGCCAAAGGATTCAGATGTGTCGGAGAACTTCGATTTCAAGGCCACCCCTCAATTGGCTTTGGAAGTGTGATGGGTAGTGTGACATCCTGATTTTGAGGTCCTGATTTCGATCGGATAAGTTGGGCTTTTCATAGACGCGATTATAGTGTTTTTCTCAAAGTTGGCCACTCATGAGATAACTAAATCATCTGGGAAAGTCATTAAGAGATTTTAAGGCAAATAGACTTGAGAATTCGATCAAGAATCAACTTCTCGACCGTGCTCATCTTTAGAGGCCATTACGGCACAGTATAAAACCGATTTGAGATCAGAGATAGGTCGGTTCGACTGAGATGTGTGGCCGATCGTGGGTGACTCCACTAAATTGGAAAATTCTCGTCGACCAGCACTAATTTGATTTTACTGTCATTTTGGTATCCTGTGTCCATATTTGGATGCTCGAGATTTTCATGATAATTGAGAGTCGTCATTGTGTCGAATGGGTTCATTGTGGCTCAAAGAAAATCAACCACGGGCCATTTCCATTAAAAAGTTCTGAAAACTACCTAGTAGTTTAGGACACGCTAAAAACATGTCGGAGTGAAAATAACCGCGAGTTTGAATTAGATTCCAGAAATTGAAAGTCCTGTCGTGTCATGAGTCATTCTAGAAACATCGACTCACCTTTCGAGGAATTTCCGACGAGTTCGGGATTTTTAGGGAAAATCGTTGCGGACGATGCGGAGAATGAGCGGAAACTCATATTGGCCAATTTGAAGAGACTTTTGGCATCTGGTGTAAGAGAATCAGTGAATGAAAGTTGTTTGGGCTTTTCGAATTCAAATTGTGTTGGATAAATTCTCCTCGAAGTTTTGAAGTTAACAAAACATTTCTCTCGATGCAGTCGAAGACTTGGGACTCTCCGGCAAAGTCGAAGATCAAAGTCGACGTTAACAAGACTCAAGTTTCAAAGTCTACTCTCATGGACGTTTCGCACCGACAAGATAAAAGTTTCTATTCGATTCTATATAGTCTTTATCTCAATGGCTGAGGATTATCTTTCGACTGGATTCAGCAATACACGATCTTATATTCGTATCCGAATTGATATAGATTCTCCAAGATTCGCAACTTATTTGGAAAGTTAAACTTATGGAAACCAAGATCCTGATTGTATGGGCGAGCAGGATTGATGGGCTATCTACACTTACCTTAAAGAGTTCGAGATCTCTCCAAATTGATTCTGTCCAACGGGTTGATTGGAAGAACTTCTTTGGAAGGTGCCAACGGTAATGAAGGCATGAAGAAGCGTATAAAGAGAGACGCTCGAGTTGTTGAAGGATGCTAGATAGAAGAATTCCAAAGTCTGAACCTCCATATTTCGTTTGTGATCTTATTCTTCGAGCAATACATGTAATCAAAAGAGTGATCATAGAGTTGTGAGACCTTGAGGAAGTGTAGTAGAAGTTCTACATTGTGGACTCAAGAGCGTGAGATTGTAACTCTTTTTGATTCTTAGTGAAATCCAGCCAGAAGGGCTGTCCGTGCGGGAGAGTGGACGTAGGCTTGATATAAGCCGAACCACTATAAATCTAGAGTCTTGATTCTCTATCCCTTATCCTTTTATCTTTCATCATTTTCAATTGCTGCGATTGCTGTTTTTAATTCATTAATTTCATATTCGGATTTAATTGTTAAAATCGCTTTATTCACCTATTCACCCCCTCTAGGTGCTAATTCTAGTCCTAACAATTGGTATCGAGCTTGTGTACTCGTTTATAAGAAGTGTCTTTACTTCGAGTAAAAGATCTATGGCTAGTATGTTACCTACAGGGGTTGGTCGAAGGTCAAAGCAATACCTGCACCTCCATACTTTGATGGAAAAGACTACAGCATATGGAAGAACAAGATGAAAGCATTCCTAAGATCGAAAGATCCTTTGGAATGGGAAGTGGTAGACAAAGGAATCATTCCCGCTGCAAAGCATCGGGATCCGAGAGAGGAAAAGAAGTTCCGATCCCACTCAAATGACTCAAGAAGAAATCACCAAGAGACGCAGGACTCTTGACGCTAAAGCCATTTACTCCTTATATTGTGCTTTATCTCCTACTGAGTATAACAGAATATCTTCTTGTGATACAGCAAAAGAAGTCTGGGATAGGCTTCACATTACCTATGAAGGAACAGATCGAGTGAAAGAGACGAGGATCAACATTCTTTTGGGACAATATGAAGTCTTTAAGATGAGATCGGGAGAATCAATAACCGACATGTTTAGTCGCTTTCTGAAATTGTGAATGGTCTTGAATATCGGGACATCCAATCTCGGGACATATGAAGGTCAACAAACTCCTACGAGGACTCTCTAAAGACTGGAATCACATAAAAACCTCAATAAGAGAGACACGAGAGGATTGCTCCACTCTCTGTAGACGAATTGGTTGGGACTCTTCAATCTTATGAAGTAGAGCAAACCAACGAAGAGGAAGATTCAAAAGGTAAGAAATCAATTGCCTTAAAGTCTAATGACTATTCGATGCTACTGATTTCGAAGAAGATCTAGATGATGAAGAGCGGCACTTATGATAAAGAGATTCAGAAAGTTGAATAGAAAAGGAAGAAAATTCAACTGGAAGAAACAGAGCTCACAAAGGTTTCAGAACAAATCAACAGAGGAAGATGATTCTAACAAAGAAGTGACTTGCTTTGAATGCAAGAAAAGGGACACATCAGACCCAACTGTCCTCTCGTTAAAGAAAAGAAAAGGAAAGCGAGAAATACGAGAAAAGCACTCAAAGCGAGAGACACTGAGTGATACCGAATGTGAAGAAAGTGATGACGACTATGCCAATATCTGTCTAATGGCAAAATCTGATTCGAGACTCGGACCCACGATTCGATACGGACTCGAACGGTGAACTCGAGGTTAGTAATCTCAGAATTCCTATCAAAGTTTCGAAATACATTGATGAACTTTGTCTTAGTCTAAAAACTTCTCTTAAGAGGATCTCCGAATTGAAAAAGGAAAATTCTACATTGAAGCAACGGGAAAAACTTTGGAAAGAAAAGTTTGAAAAGTTAGAAAACAACTTTACTTGTCTTGAAAGAAAACTCAGACTGTTTCCAAAGAAAATGATCTTTTGAAAAATGATATTTCAAATATATCAAAAGATTTTCAAATGGTTCTGAAAAATTGGATAAGATTCTTTCGATACAAAGACCCTACTTTGATAAGTTAGGTCTTGGTATGACTTCTGAAATTATTCCTCTAATTGATTTTCCAAAAGTGAAGGAAAGAATCGACAAAGACCAACCAGAATTGCTTACAAAAATCATTTTGAGAAAGTCTTTGTAAAACCTGTTGGCGAAATGCTTTGAAATGTTCCAAGTGTCAAAGCTCGAACATTTTGAGAAAGAATGTCCTTTGGTTTGGAGACTGTTAAAAGGAATTGGGCAAAGACTGTTTATTGCTCTAACTCTTGGACCCAAGATGATGTGGGTACCAAAGAAAGTTTGAATTCTTTTTAATTGCGGGTCACTATCAAAAAGAAGATTAAATGGTATCTAGATAGTGGCTGCTCAAGACATATGACGGGAGACTCAAGTTGCTTCATAACTCTTGACCGAAAGACGGAGGAAAAGTTTCCTTTGGAGGTAACAACAAAGGAAGAATCATTGGTCGTGGAACAGTCAAGATTGGAAGTCTTTCAATCAAGAATGTTTCCTTAGTTGAAGGATTAAATTACAACTTGCTTAGCATAAGCCGGTTGTGTGATACCTGGATTCAAGATCAACTTCCCGGAAAGAAAGTGCTCGGGAATCGGTAAAAGACTCTACTCAATCCTTTACCGGACGAAGACATGGAAATATCTATCTTACGGATGTAAATCATGAAAGATCACGGTGCTTGATATCAGTACAAGATGAAGCTAATTTATGGCACGAAAACTTGGCCATATCAATATGAAGCAAATTAGCAAGATCTCCTCCAAGAAACTTGTTCGAGGATTGCCTATTCTCAATTATTCAAAGTCTCGATCTATGCACACCATGCGTGCGGGTAAACAGGTTAGAAACTCCTACAAACCAATAAGTAAAGTTTCTACTAACCGTGTACTGCAGCTTCTGCATATGGATTTATTTGGACCTACTAGAACACGAAGCATTGGTGGAAAAAGGTTCTGCCTAGTAATAGTGGATGATTATTCACGATTTACTTGGGTCTACTTCCTCTCAAGTAAGTCTGAAACTTTCACTCTCTTTTCAAAGTTTGCTAAGAAGGTGCAGAATGAGAAAGGTTATACTATCTCAAGTATTCGTACAGACCATGGAGGTGAGTTTGAAAATCAAGACTTTACTAAATTCTGTGATGATTCTGGTCTTCAGCATAAATTCTCCTCTCCATACACACCAGAGCGAGAATGGGGTTGTGGAAAGGAAGAATAGGTCTTTACAAGAAATGGCAAGAACTCTTTTAATTGAAAGTAATATTTCTTCAAGGTTTTGGGCTCAAGTCGTTTCAACCGCTTGCTATATTATTAACAGTATTTTTAAGACCAATTCTTGAGAAAACTCCTTATGAAATTTTCAAAGAAAAGAAACCAACTGTTTCTTATTTTCAAGTATTTGGTTGTAAATGCTTTATTCTGAAGAATGCAAATGATCGAGTTGGTAAGTTTGAAGAAAAATCAGATGAAGGATTCTTTCTTGGTTACTCAACCGCGAGCAAAGCCTATAGAGTATTCAACAAGAAGACTCGGACCGTGGAAGAATCAATGAACGTCAAATTTCAAGACTCTCCACAAGTTCAGCCAATACAGACTGAAGAATCAGATTCTGTTCCAGACACTGCTAGATCTATCTCTCATAAAGCAGTCCAAAATCCAGATGCAACACAACAAGTTGTCGATGGAGATTCAACTCAAGAAAATGATCAACAACCCATCAGACCATCCAGTAATCGGAAACACAAGTCCGTCATCCCGAAGAACTCATTATTGGGAACATTAATGAGGGAATTCGAACAAGATCCAAAAGGCGAGAAGAGTCTAGTGCAGTTGCACTTATTTCTGAAATAGAACCCAAAAACATTGAAGAAGCCTTAGCTGATGAAAGCTGGATTGAAGCAATGCAAGAAGAGCTCGACAATTCGGTATCAATGACGTTTGGGAATTAACTCCTAAACCAAAAGGTAAATCTGTTATTGGAACTAAATGGGTTTTCGAAACAAAGTTGATGAAAAGGCAAAGTGACAAGAAACAAAGCAAGACTCGTGGCTAAAGGATACACGCAAGAAGAAGGGATAGACTATGATGAGACTTATGCTCCAAAAGTAGCAAGGTTAGAAGCAATCGATTACTACTTGCTTTTGCATGTTATAAGAATTTCAGGTTATTTCAAATGGACGTCAAAAGCGCATTCTGAATGGATTTATTCAAGAAGAAGTCTATGTGGAACAACCTCCGGATTTGAAGACTCAAAGAAACAGACTCGGTGTTCGGGACCGAAGAAAGCTTTATATGGATTAAAACAAGCTCCTCGAGCTTGGTATGAAAGGTTAAGTAATTTTTTAATTCAAAATGGTTTCTCTAAAGGAAAGGTAGACACTACTCTATTTGTTAAAAAGGAAGGCAAAAGCTTTCTACTTGTTCAGATTTATGTTGATGACATTATATTCGGATCATCTAATGAGACTTTGTGCAAGAAATTTTCTAAGTCTATGCGGGATGAATTTGAGATGAGCATGATGGGTGAACTATCCTTCTTCCTTGGTCTACAAGTGAAACAACTCAAAGAAGGAATCTTCATTCATCAAGAGAAATATGCAAAAGAACTTGTGAAAAGTTCGGTCCGGAGAATTGCAAAAAGACCGACATACCAATGTCAAGTTCTTTGAAGATAGACAAAGACGAACGGGGAAGAAAGTCGACCAAAAATTATACAGGAGTATCATTGGGTCACTTCTTTACCTTACTGCATCTAGACCTGACATTTTATTTAGTGTTTGCATATGTGCTAGGTTTCAATCAGATCCTAAGGAATCACATTTAAGTGCTGCTAAACGTATCATTAAATACGTTGCAACTCTGCTAAGATTGGTCTATGGTATCCCAAAGAAGGAGACTTTACCCTTCTTGGTTATTCGACGCAGATCTTGCGGGTTGTAGAGTTGAAAGAAAAAGCACTTCGGGTACTTGTCAATTACTTGGGGTGGTATCTTGGTTTTCAAGAAAACAAGGTACTGTGGCTCTTTCAACAGCTGAAGCAGAATACGTAGCACTTGGTAGTTGCTGTTCTCAAATACTTTGGATCAAACAACAACTACGAGACTTTGGTATTGAAGACTCTTGCACAGAGATCAGATGTGACAATACCAGCGCAATCAATCTTACAAAGAATCCTATCCTACATTCAAGAGCCAAACATATTGAGATTCGACATCATTTTATAAGAGATCATGTTCAGAACAAAGAAGTCTTGATACAATTCATTGATTCGAAGAATCAACTGGCAGACATCTTCACAAAGCCACTGGATAAAAGCTTATTTGAGTCTATTCGCTCAAGACTCAATATTGTATCTCTTGAAGACTGTTAAAGCTCAGACTCAGAATCTTAAAGTCTGACGGAGTATCAGACTCAACAGGGTATAGGGCGAGAATACCAATCGACACGATCGTAAGTACATCTACTTAATCTTTTATCTCGAAAAGGTAAGTTTGCCTGTTTATTTATGGATAATCATGTTTATTAAGGCAGTTTAATTTTTAAAGGGTGGTTATCGATTTATTAAGGCAGTTATTTTTCGAAAAGGAATTTATTTTGCGTCGATTCAGATACCCCGATTCGATTTTCCTTTTATACTTCTTCTTCTTCTTCGTTTTATACTTTACCCAGAAACCCTAGCTCAAAGCTTTTCACTCTCTGGAATTTCTCTCCTCGTTTTCTACTGCTCAAGTTTTTAACTTTCTTACGACACAAGTGAGAAAGTTTCTCCAAAGACAACGACAATGTCTCACCAAAGAAAATCATCAAGGCTTGCAAGCGAGGGGACCACGGGGCTCGGAGAGGGGCCTACGCACTTCGATCTTACGAAGAAAGCGACTTTCCAACGGGATGTCTCCTCAACGATCTCAACGGCGTTCTCCTCCTCAACTAGACCTCATGATAGTCGCCCTCAACAAGCAGAAGAAGTGCTTGAAAATGTTGAACCAGTAAGATCACTCAAGCCTGCTTTTGTTTATAGGCTTTACTCTGCATTGAAGGAAGGAGGGTCTGCGATGACCTTTATCGATGAATTTCTGAAGGAAAAAGGTTATAGAAACGAAACGCATTTTCTCACCGTGATGGAAAGATCAGGCGTTGTTCCTGAGGGAACAGCAGCAAGAGTTTTTGCAAACTTTCCCAGTGACCCTAGGTTTGGTAGTTTTAATCAACTAGAGGGAAAAGACGATGATGAGAAAATGTATTTACATTTTAAACCTTGGATGGGTGTGGCTGCAAACCTTCGAGGAAAGAAGGATGAACTGTTTCGATCTGATGGACACAGGAAGAAGTATGAGAACCGCTGGAAGCGAGGGTGATAAATCCACGAACTTGTGGACTTTGATTTTCTGGATTTACTGAGCATCAATCTTAGAGAGAAGTTTGAGAAACTTCAACTGCACAAGTTTTACACTGAATGTGATGTGGCTCATTCTGAATTGACCGCATATTTCTACTCTAATCTCAGTTTCCTTGATGCGAACAGCTTTTCATTTAGCGTGCGAGATAGAGAATATGTTGTTGATGCAGACACTCTGGCAGACGTAATTGGTGTGGAAAGAGGTGCTTTCCAATCAATTTCAGTGTCTGTGAGTCATGCAACCATGGAGCTTGCAAGAGACCGAATTGTGAAGGTCGCCTATCCTACCCGAGAATGAATGCAACAAATATTCTCGCTTCACAAGATTGTGATCAACTGTCTTAGACCAAAATCAACTTCAAAGACAGACGTATCCATCTCAGAGGCAAAGTTGATGTTTGCAATCAAGGTGGGCATTAATTTCTCTCTGCCACACACTATCATGTTTCACATGTATGTGTCGATGGCAAAAGACAAGGGACAACTCCCTTATCTTTGCTCTTATTACAAGACTTTTCGGACATCGAATATCCAGCCTCCCCACATTCTCTCTCGTGAAGACTATTGGTCGAATGGTCATCGGACCGAGGATGATAACAAAGATGCGTCGAAAGAACTCAGAAGAAGTCGGAGCAGTTCAAAGAAAAGACCCCTGTGAAAATCAAACCAGACTCTTCTGCGGCAAAAAGGAAAGGAAAGGAACCTGTCACTGGTCCTATCAGGAAAAGGCGGGCAATCATCTTGGAAGATGAAGATGATGAGGATGATATGCCCATCTCAGCCTTTGTCTCTCGCACTCGCTCCCGTATCAGCCTGTTCCAGAACAACAGTTTGCAGAAGAAACTGAGAAAGGAAACCAGGAAGAGGAATCCTTGCAAAAGGAAGAAGAGACAGAGAAAGAAGAAGAGAAAGAAGAGAAAGAAGAAGAGAAAGAGAAAGAAAAAGAGGAACAACAGAAAGAGGAAGAGGAAGAGAAAGAGAAAGAAGAGAAAGAGGAAGAGAAAGAGGAAGAGGAAGAGTCAGCTGAACGTAGACTCTCAAAGATGAACCAAAGAGACTCACAAGCAAAGACAGATTCTCCAGCAGAAAAGGAGGATCAGCACAAACTTGTCACTGAGGAGACTCCTCAGAAAGAAGAGTTCTTCTCCCCTTCAGAAGGCATGGAAACAGGGGGAGATATCCAAAGAGAAAGCAATCCTCTTCTACTGACATTTACAAGTGCAAGTATGAGCAGATCGCCACCTGATGCTGAAGATGTTTATGCTGCTCATCATCCTGAGGGAGAGGCTTCATCTCCAAACATCGATCTTCCTTCTGACATTCACACCGGCTTGACTCCACCATCAGACCGAGTTGACGCAAGCACCCAGACTGATAACTCAGGAGATTTCAGAAGGTTGCTTGACATCATGATGGAGCTAAAAGGTCAAGTATATGCTATGGGGTGTGACTTTCAAACTATCCAGAATGAAAATCATGCTATGTTCATCTCCTTACATGATCAGCTGAAAGATGTTCAAAGTAAGGTTCAAGACACAGCAAAAGGAACTGCTATCGCTGAACTTCAAGAAGACTTAAGGAAGTTGGAAGGCATCGTCAAGTCTATGGAGGACTTTCAACTTGTGCGCGTTCCTCGTGCTCCTTGATTTTCTTACTTTTTAATGCTGACAAAAAGGGGGAGAAGACTTTGCAGGCAGATTTTCACTCTATTCAAACCCAAACCTTAAACTTTCATTTCTATTTTTTGGATTTATTGGTTTGTTTATGTTTGACATTTTGACTTTATCTTGAGTTGTTGAATGATTGCTTACTACCGCATTACTTTAAGTGTCAAAATTAGATATAGATAGTAAAGTCTCGCATTACTAATGAGGTTTCGTGGATGCGGATACGTGTACGTGGTAAGTCTCGTATACGGGACATCTCGCGTCTGAGGACATCTTATACTATTCTTATTCTAATGATATCTTTGCAAGCTTAAAAGTTGTTTTGCAGGGCAATAATGTTCAAATCTGCGGGGAAAGTTTTGTCACCATCAAAAAGGGGGAGATTGTTGGATAAATTCTCCTCGAAGTTTTGAAGTTGACAAAACATTTCTCTCGATGTCCGAAGACTTGCGTGCACTCTACCGGCAAAGTCGAAGATCAAAGTCTCGACGTTAACAAGACTCAAGTTTCAAAGTCTACTCTCATGGACGGTTCCGCACCGACAAGATAAAAGTTTCTATTTCGATTCTATATAGTCTTTATCTCAATGGCTGAGGATTATCTTTCGACCGGATTCAGCAATACACGATCTTATATTCGTATCCGAATTGATATAGATTCTCCAAGATTCGCAACTTATTTGGAAAGTTAAACTTATGGAAACCAAGATCCCGATTGTATGGGCGGCGGGATTGATGGGCTATCTACACTTACCTTAAAGAGTTCGAGATCTCTCCAAATTGATTATGTCCAACGGGTTGATTGGAAGAACTTCTTTGGAAGGTGCCAACGGTAATGAAGGCATGAAGAAGCGTATAAAGAGAGACGCTCGAGTTGTTGAAGGATCTTAGATAGAAGAATTCCAAAGTCCGAACCTCCATATTTCGTTTGTGATCTTATTCTTCGAGCAATACATGTAATCAAAAGAGTGATCATAGAGTTGTGAGACCTTGAGGAAGTGTAGTAGAAGTTCTACATTGTGGACTCAAGAGCGTGAGATTGTAACTCTTTTTGATTCTTAGTGAAATCCGTGAGAAGGGCTGTGTGGGGAGAGTGGACGTAGAGCTTGATATAAGTTCGAACCACTATAAATCTAGAGTCTTGATTCTCTATCCCTTATCCTTTTATCTTTCATCATTTTCAATTCTTTGTGATTCTTTGTTTTTAATTCATTAATTTCATATTCGGATTTAATTGTTAAAATCGCTTTATTCACCTATTCACCCCCCTCTAGGTGCTAATTCTAGTCCTAACAAATTGGACCTCAACCGAATGTGTTTGTTCAGAAAAGCGGATGCCTAGAAAAATGAAATAAAAGTCGGTTTCAAAGGTAATTCGTGAGATTTAAAGATCGTTTTATTCGACTTTTTGTGCACGATTTGGACAAAGTGGATATAGAATTTGGCACACCAATTGTCATAGTTATTTTGAAGTTAAGCTGAAATTAGGATTTATAGAACTCTATTCGTAGCTTTCTTTTTAATTTCAAAATCCTCTCCTTGGTCCCCCTTTCGCGCACGTTTCCTCTCTATTCTTTTCTCTGGCTTTTGCGCATGTCACCCACAGCCGACAATTCCCCAAATTTAGTCTTCCTTTGCTTTGAAATGTTGAAATGTTGACCGATGGGCCCACTTTCCCTCCTTATCCATATATGTGAACTCCTCTTTCTCTTTTCCTCATGAGTTTTGCACGTGTGTCTTGCCTCAGCCGACGTCCCCTACGAAGTTGGTCTCCCTTTTGCCTTCTTTCATTGACTCTTCCTTTTTATTTGTTCTTATCTCTCTCTCCCTTTCTCTCTAATTGCATGTTTCCTTTCCCTATCGTGGCCGACACACCTCTGCTCCTCCTTATCCCTTCATACACGACTCTCACTCTCTCTTCCCTTTCTCTCTTGATCGCATGTGGCCAGCTGCCCCGACCGGATCTGCTTCTCCTTTACTTTCAGTTCTCCCTGCGTTTTCTCGACCCCATTTTCCCTCGAAGCTGCCCGTGTCTCTCCTTCTCTCTTTCCTGTTTGTTTCGCGCCAGAGCACCGAACAGCCCCTGCAACTCTTGGCCACACGTCCGCTGCCCAGTCATCTTCAGTCAAACTAGTGAAATCGGAGTTGCTTCTTCAGTGAATTCGTTGACCCAGCAACGAAGCCGCGCATCCGCGGCACCTCCATCGAAGGCCACCCCTCCACTTTGTCAGCCCACGAGCAGCCCGTGTCTTCGTCCAGCATCAGCGACCGAAGCTGCTTCTCTCTCTCCGCTCGGTTCGCTCCATGAAGCAGCGTTCCCTCTGCCAGCAACGAAGACAGCAGCTCCTTTAGGCCACCGAATCCACAAGTGCAGCAACCTATCGGATCCAGCAGAAGTTCGGGCCCAGCAAAGCCTGGTTCAACAGCCCAAGTCTTGGCCGCCCGTTTTAGGCCCGGCCCAAGTCCGCTGACGCCGCCGAAAATTCAGATTTCGACCACCGTCGCGCCGTCATCGCGGTGAACCGGTTTCCGCAATTAACTGGTGAGTTTATACTCTAAACTCTGCTTAGTAGGCTAATGAGATTTATTTTATTAGGAATTAGGTGGTTAGTTAGATTAAATTAGAAATGTAATTATTTAATTGAGCATGTTAGGTGGCTAGCATGGTTTAGCTAAGGCCTAAATAAATTGTATTATTTACCCAAGGGTTCGGGAATTTTCCCAAAGTCCATATTGGTGTTTAATTTAATAATGTTGGCCTAGGTTAGTATTTTTAGAATTTAAATTGATTTATTTAATTAATTTCAGTAATTATTTAATTATTAAATATTTTCCGGAAATTAGGGGATAGCCGGTGACCGAATTTCGTCGATTGAAATGATGGCGTGGTTAATTTCTACAATTGAGTGTTAAATTATGCAAATTGAGTGCTAATTGAATTTTGGTATTTAATTCCAAAATGAATTTCCAATATTTATTCGAAAATCCCAAAAGGTGTCGGGTTCGACACCAAAAATAGTTTTTAGTACTATATGAAATAGTGGGATTTGAAGTTAATATCAATTTTTCGGATCAAGTTGACCGCACTGCAATCCACACACGAGTAATTTCATGTGAATTTCTAATACGAAGAAAAAGGCTAGGCTCACCATTTTAATTGAAGCATTTGAGTGCAATGCATAGTGTCCTAGGCCGAGATTGAGTGGTCGTGTGCTGGTTAAAGTAAACTTGTCCTAGCGTTTACGCCGGACGTTACTAAATCCCACTTTCGGGTTGCCCATGCATTAGGGTAGCGAGTCACAATAGATTCTGGACCTAAGCTCCTTCGGAATAGCCGTCAATGTGACATAGCCGTGCTCTATGGGGAAGAGACGATGCTTGGCTATGCCGGTAGACTGCCGAACATGGATGTCGACAGTGCCTCAAGTAGCTTAATTACCAATAGGAACGCATGATTAATTGAGTGTGGCGTTTCAATTATTGGAGGTGATATAAATTGTACTGACCTGTAGGGTGGATCGGAGACGAAGTAAGTCTCCTTGATTGTGTGATTGTGTGATTAGGACACTTCTGGGCGTATTTCCCTCCTAATTGGGGTTTAGAGCTTAGACTCACTGAGATGATATCTCACCCCGTTGTGGGACAACATTTTCAAGGTCATCAAGTGGAGGACCGGGAGCCGAGAGGAGGTGATGTGAAGTGTAGGTCAACCAGGACCATCTCTTTTTGAAAAGTTGGTTTTTGTGGCCTTTTGGTCATAGACCTTGTACTTGACATTACTGTAAGGGATTTCTAATCCGCGACGCGCAATAAAACAAAAAAAAGGGTCGGCGACTAGTCCCGAGAAGTCGCAAAATTTTATCGACTGAGAGAGGGATGGCCACGCGCTCGGGATTCGGGCGTGACGGTAGCGTGGGACCATTAATAGTTAGTGCAGAAAACATGTATCGGTTAGTTAGGTCTTTGGTTAGTGCATCAACCTAATGCGCGGAATGTGTGATTCATCGACGTAGTAGCCAAAGACCTTGCAAACTAACCCTACATGTTCTTTGCACTAACTATTAAAAGTCCTGAGAGTTTTGTGATTCTCTCAAAACTCTGCTCCATTAGTTTTGCTTGCACCAGTGCAACTCTATCTAGTTCGTCAAAGGCTAGGTGAATTCACAACTAAGGAATTCCGCAGCAACTCTCTATGAAGTTTTTTTAATAATCTAACCTGCTCTGACCTTATGAGAAGATCTATGCACATCACTGCCTCGTCTGCATCTACACTATTGAAAATCCGGCCCATATGGCGCATCTCTTTTAACTTTTGAACACATGAACACTTGCTTTCACTTCTTTTAGACTCCTGGGTTAGTTAAATTTTTACATCTACTGCTTCTGGCAGGGACGTGTTAGATGTGATGCATTCAAGTACTTAAATGCAGTAACTGCTTTTAACTCATTACCATTGTCTTCAATCTTTCAGAAGAGTTATCCAAATATTCACATGAAGTAAACCTTTTGTGCAACCTACAATTTATTCGACACAAATTAGCTGTCAAAAGCCCACACACACTCAACAAAATTGTGATTGCTTCATATTTTTCATTCCTTTGGGCTTTAAGTTAAACAACGAAAAACAATTATAAATTGATAATTATAGAGAATGGTTTTGTTTTTATCTTCCCGAACTCTATTACAGGACAACAATGTTAATCCACAACCACCGGTTGACAAAGTGAGAGTCGCCTCTAATCAAGTATACCAAGTGAGTTGAGAGAAACACATAGATGGCTTCCAAATTTTCAATCTCTCCAGCATTCCCTTGTTCAATCATCTTGCGGTTGGCATCCATGCCTGTGGAATTGCCATCTACTGGGATCATAATGGCAATGAACGCACTTCAACTGATGCCTGTGCCTTCGAAAATTATAAGTTAGTGAACCTAGCTTTTCTATCTACCTTTGACAATGGCCAGACTCCTATGATCAACCTCGCCGGCCACTGCAATCCTTTTAGTGGAGGATGCACCGGCTTGAGCTTTGAAATCAAGTCTTGCCAAGCTAGGGGAATCGAGGTGATGCTCTTGATGGGAGGAGATGTGGGAAGTTATTATCTCACTTCTGCCAAGGATGCTAGACAAGTCACAACTTATCTACGGGACAACTTCTTAGGAGGGAAGTCCTCCTCTCGGTTGTTCACAGACGCGGTGCTCAATAGCATTGATTTCGATATTGAAGGAGGCACAACACAACACTGGGATGATTTAGCTTGATACTTGTCTGGATATAGCAGCAGGGGAAGGTGTACTTTACTGCAGCCCCTCAATGTCCTTATTCGGACACTTGAGTTGGAGGCGCCCTCCAAATAGGCTTGTTCAACTACACTGAGTCTAGTTTTTATGACAATCCTTGGTGCAAATACAATAATAATCTCCAAGATGCATAGAGCAATGGACTTTGATTTCCGTTAGCAAAATCTTCTTGGGGTTGCCTGTGGCTCCGAACATAGTTAACAATGGTGTTACTCCCACACCATATCTTGCTTTTGATGGTCGACCATCAAAGGATTTGCCAACTATGGAGGCGTGATGTCATGGTCCAAATATTACGAGGATCAAACTATATATAGCTCTTTCATCAAGGGCTCTATTGTTGTTTGCAGAAATCTAAAAATCTCCTTACGTAATCACAAATATTTCTCCATGTAAAAGTTTATTTTGATGATGGTATCATAACAATTATTTAAAGATTCGGTCAAACTACACTGCCAAATTACATGATCTCCATAAAAATTCAGAATCTTATGTTAACCAACTCTTTTCTTTTTGGTTTTTATTCTCACGCTTTCATTGAATCCCATAAAAATTCCTTATAACTCTTAGCAAATGGGCCATGCTTTGAAAGTGATAGATCACTTGCGACAAAAGGTAGGTAAAATGCTAAAATGGTACATTTGTCAACTGTCACGTATTATCCAACATGACAATTTGACAGAAAAATTTGACGGAATCTAATGGATGATCAATATGTTAATTTTGTACTGATTTGTGAATTTTATTTGTAAAAAAATTAGTTTTTGATCAATTTATCATAAATATATCAATTTGAAATTTTTTATAATATTAATCCAAATGTATATGATATATATAAGTGGATTGTGGAGATAATTTTATCTTTCAGCCCTACCCAAAAAAAAATAAAATAAAATAGCCGCAACAAAGCAAGTGTTCGGATTTTCTTTTTAAAAAAAAAACACTAATTTGTGACTTTGACCAATGCTGGCACCTACTTTCCAGTGTTCCATAGTAAAAGAGAAAATACGAACTTTACCCAATATAGACATCCGTCGAGCTGTCATTCATTCTTACCGTGAAAAAAAATGACCTGGCATCTTACATGGACTGTGCACTCGTGGATGTTGCTGACGTGCACATTGGGGGTTTGATACGGTATCGTTCCGTCAAGGCTCTCGATTTAAAGCGGGACGCATGCTGCTGGGATCTCGGAGACGACGCCGTTTGGTCGAGCTTCAATATAGCGACGAAGGAGAGACGTGGTCATTGGAATTTGGGGTAAAAAATCAGGGCTCTTGAGAGTTCTTGAATTGGGGGCGAAAAAAATTAGGGTTCTTAAGCAAATCAACAGGCAATGTTGTCGATGGGAAGCAACAATAGTAGCGACGGGGCTTTAAAAAACTTCACCTTTTAGGGAAGAAAACATCTCCCGCAAGCATCAGATGTGTGCTGGGCTGCACACTTGTCCAACACCAAAGAATCTGTTGGTATTTGCGGAAGCGTGTGTTTAATGTGTGTAAAAGGGAGTGTTTTGTATGAAAATTATCAAGAGAGCAAAAAACTAAGAACAAAGTGGGCAAGGGTAAAGTAATAATAAAAATGTGTAAAAGAGAGTGATAGAAGAGAAGTACAAGGGAACAAAAGAAAGCTTTTTTTTAATTTAGTTGTAGTACAAAGGAAGGGGAGGAGCTTACCTTTTTGCTCTATTGTTGTTGCGCCCCACCCCCCTATTTATAGCGGTGCTCCACTGACTTGGCCCATCTTCTAATACTTTCTTTTACAATTTTTTTTTTCTTGAACGATAGACTTTTTAAGGCAAATATCTCTGCCATTTGCAGAGATAATTTCATAGACTCTTCTAGGATTTTCTTGTATTTTCTAGCTCAAATCTATCTTAAAGTTTCTAGAAATTGGATCAATAGTTTAACACTCCTCCTTGATCCAATTTCGTGTTACATCAAGCATTTCCCGCAATGTCTCAAACTTGGCTAGCGGTAGTGCTTTAGTGAAGATGTCCGTTACTTGTTCCTCGGTTTTGCAATATTTCAGCTCAATCTCTTTGTTATTTTGCGCTTCTTGTATGAAGTGATATTTGATGTCCATATGTTTGGTTCTTCCATGGAATACTGGATTCTTTGATATAGCAATTGCAGACTTATTATCACAAAGTATCAAAGTTGCTTCCATCTGTGCTTCTCCAATGTCTTCTAGAATTCTTCGAAGCCATATTGCTTGACTAGCGATCATTGCAGCTGCGATGTATTCAGCTTCTGCAGTAGACTGTGTCACTGAGTCTTTTTTTTTTTTTTTATGCCCATGAGAATATTCCAGAACCCAGTGTGAAGGCATAGCCAGTAGTACTTCTTCTATCATCAGCCTGAACCGCCCCCATCGCTATCGGTGTAGCCAATGAGCTTGGCGTCTCGCACTTGGGTGATACCGAATGCCATAATCTATAGTTCCTCGTAAATCTGAGAATTCTCTTAGCATCCAAAGTGAATTTGACTCGGACTTTGCATGAATCTTGATAGTAAACTTGTCGCATACATAATATCCAATCGTGTAGCAGTGAGATATAGCAGACTGCCAATCAGACTTCTGTAGAGGGTGGCGTCAACTTTTTTTGCTCCATCTTCCTCCAATAGTTTCTCATTTGTCATGAGCGGAGTTGAAACTGCTTTGCAATAGTTCATCTTGAATTTCTTCAGGAGGTTCATGGTATATTTCTTTTGCAAGATAAAAACTCCTTCATTTTGGTTGATCTCAATGCCAAGGAAGTAATGCATCAAGCCCAAGTCCATCATCTCAAATGTTTTCATCATTTCATCTTTGAATTCTTGGATCATTGTCTCATTGTTTCCGTATATATGAGATAATCTACATATAGAGAGACAATGAGAGTGTCGGACTTATCTTGGGTCTTGATGTAGAGTGCTGGCTCACTCATACCCTCCTGAATCCTTGCTAGATGAAGTACTCATCGATTCTATTATACCACACTCGTGGTGCTTGCTTTAACCCATATAGGGCTTTCTTGAGTTTGAAAACTTTTTCTTCTTGGCCTTTGAGGATAAAGCCTTGTGGTTGTTCTATGTATATTTCTTCTTGAAGATATCCATTTAAGAATGCGACTTCACATCTAGTTGATAGGTCTTCCATTCTTTTTGTGCTGCTAGGGCTATGAGTGCTCGAATAGTATCGAGGCGAGCGACAGGGGCAAAAGTTTCAGTATAGTCGATACCTGGTTGTTGCAAGTATCCTTTCGCCACAAGCCTTGCTTTATGCTTTTGGATTGATCCATTCGCGTTGAGCTTCGTCTCGTAAACCCACTTCACACCAATGATCTCTTTGTCTTTGGGTCTATCGACAAGCTCCCAAGTTTCATTTTTCTTGATCATCTTGATCTCTTCCTCCATAGCTTTTATCCAGACTTCTTCTTTGGATGCTTGTTCGTAGTTTTCTGGTTTCAAAACAGCAAAGTTGCATGTGTCGTAAATTCTTCTAAGGGCTTTTACCCTTAGTACTGGAGATTTTGGAGTAGATTCTTCTTGCGTCACTCTTGGAGAGCTTGGTGGAGTTATGTCGTGAATGGTGGAATCCAGTACTTCTCCTTCTTCTTGTGACGTTGACTCCTCTTGAGCAGGTGGTATGTCTGGCAAGGTGATGTACTTCTTCTCGATCTTCTCGCTCTCCCAATTCCAGGCAGCATTTTCATCGAACTCAACGTCTCGACTAATCTTAAGCTTTTTAGTTCTTAGGTTGTAAATCCGATAGCCTTTTGATTGGTCACTATAGCTGAGGAATATTTCATTTTCTGTCTTTTAATCTAGCTTAATCCTTTTTTGAGCAGGGATGTGGACGTAGCATATGCATCCAAACACTTTGAGATGCTTTGCTGAGGGTTTCCGTCCACTCCATGCTTCGACTGGTGTTTTATTTTGAACAGCTTTAGTTGGACACTTGTTTAATAGGTATACTGCAGTATAAACTGCTTCTGCTCAAAAAGTGTTGGGAAGGCCTTTCTCCTTTAGCATAGACCTTGCCATCTCCATGATGGTTCTATTTTTTCTTTCGGCTACTCCATTTTGCTCTGGGGTGTAGCCAACGGTCAATTGATGATGGACTCCTTCATCTTCACAGAATTTATTAAACTCCTTTGAATTGTATTATGTGCCTCTATCACTCCTTAGGACTTTGATTCTTTGGCCACTTTGATTCTCGACGTGGCTCTTGAATTTTTTGAAGATAGAGAAAACCTCTAATCTTTCTTGAAGAAAGTGTATACCCATGTCATTCTTGTGTAATCGTTAATGAATAGGATGAAATATTTATTTTGACTGGGTGTAGGTGTCCTCATCGGACCACACACGTCTGTGTGGACAAGTTCCAATGGCTTCTTAGCTCTCCATGCACCTCCAGATAGGAAGGACTATCTCTGTTGTTTTCCAAGGAGGCAACCTTCACAAATATCTGAAATTTTTGAAATAGCTGGAAAGTCTCTCATCATATTTTTCTGATGGAGAGTTTTTAGCCCAGCAAAATTGAAGTGGCCAAATCTTCGATGCCATAGCCATGAATCATCAAGTTGAGCTTTCATGGCTATATCTTTGACATATTTCCATCGAATAGGAAAATTGTTATTTTTCATCTTAACAGAGGCAATGACATTTTTATATTTATCATAGATAATGCAGGCATCTCTATTAAAATATAGAGAATACCCACTTTGTATCATTTGGCCCACACTTAAGAGATTTTGTGCAAGACAAGGGACTAGATATACATTATGTATATATTTTCGGCCTTTATTCGTTTCCACGGCAATGGTGCCTTTTCCTTTGACATCTATTAATGCATCATTGCCCAACTTTACTTGGGATTTCACCGACTTATCAATATCAATGAATATAGATTCGTCCCCGTCATGTGATTGCTACACCCACTATCAATGTACCATGTTTCACTTTTATTATCATTTGCCGCTTAGCCTGCGTAGAATGTATTCTCTTCACTTTCCTTTTTTTTTCTATATAGTTTGCTCGATTATTTGTTTTCGAGCGACAATCTTTTTCTACGTGGCCATATCTTTTACAAAAGCGGCATTGTTTTTTATTTTTAAACCAACAATCCTTCTCCAAATGATTTATTTTCTTGCAAATACCACAAGGTGGATAATTTTCCTTTTGTATAGTTTCTCCTTTTTTTATTTTTCCATGAGCTCCTTCCACCATTTTTAGATTGATGAGACCGTATATTTACTTTAGACTGAAAGGCACTTTCAACCGAATCTTCATCTTGTGCCATTAGTCTTTTCTCATGTGCTTCTAGAGAGCCAATTAATTCACTCACTGATAGGGTCATCAAGTCCTTAGTTCCTTCTATGGTTGTAACTACGGGGTTGTATTTTTTGGTACTTGACACCAATATTTTCTCAACAACCCTTTGATCAGTTGTCCCATCTCCATAGGCTCTCATTTGATTAACTAGTTCCTTTAATTTTTCACAATATTCTTGTACGGTCTCATAATTTTTCATTTTAGAATTCTCAAAATCTCTTCTAAGAGTTTGAAGGCGAATAGTGCATACCTTTTCCGATCCTTGAAACTCTTCTCGTAGTATTTCCCAAGCCCCTTTTGCATTCCTTGCTCCAATTATTCTTGGAAATACGGTTTCGAGAGTGCTTTGCTGGATAAAGTATAATGCCCTTGCATCCTTTTGTAGTTGATCCTTGAAACATTTGCACCTTCTTGCGTAGCCTCGCAACCTTTTTTTCCACGATGTCCCATAAGTCTTGGGCCATCAAGAATGTAGTCGTTTTTATGCTCCAAAAAGTCATAGTTGTTCCCATAAAAAATGGGGACGGGAAATGAGGATGAGGTAGAGTTGGCCATGGTTTAGTTAGTGGGTATTTGGAAAGGGTAGTTTTAGGAATGGGTAGGTAGGACAAATGCCCAATACCAACCAAAGACATGGCTCGATACCACTATTGGTATTTGTGGAAGCGTGTGTTTAATGTGTGTGCAAGGGAGTGTTTTGTATGGAAATTATCAAGAGAGCAAAAACTAAGAACAAAGTGGGCAAGGGTAAAGTAATAATAAAAATGTGTAAAAGAAAGTGATAGAAGAGAAGTACAAGGGAACAAAAGAAAGCTTTTTTTAATTTAGTTGTAGTACAAAGGAAGGGGAGGAGCTTACCTTTTTGCTCTATTGTCTACTGCGCTCCCCCATTTCCTATTTATAATGGTGCTCCACCGACTTGGCCATCTTCTAGTACTTTATTTTACAATTTTTTTTCTTGAACAATAGACTTTTTAAGGCAAATATCTCTGCCATTTGCAGAGATAATTTCATAGACTCTTCTAGGATTTTCTTGTAATTTCTAGCTCAAATCTATCTTGAAGTTTTTAGAAATTGGATCAATAGTTTAATAGAATCCCACAAGGAGGTTCTACCGCTGTTCACTTCAGAGGGATATGCAGTCTTGATCTATTGAAAGCAACTAAGTTGATTGGGTTCGACTTCATTTCGGTCTTGTAGTTGGGCAAGATCTATGTTCAGTAGCCATGCTGAGAGTTTCAATTTCGACTGATCAGTGTTGAATGTTCAATGGTCGCTGTCGATTTGGATTGCTAAAGGTCATGCTCATTTTGCAATTTGATGGTGGGGGCTTTTTTAATTGGGTTGACCTCCAATTGATGAATGATGATGAAGTGTTGAAGGACAAGGGGAAGTTTGTGGAGGAAATCTGGAAAGAAATGAGGAAAGAATGGCCATTCTGCGAAGGCGAATACTGGACAAGAAAGATGAGCTCAAGTTAAAAGGGATTAACAACTTGGACTAAAGCTTACATATAGAAATGGAAATCGCGAGAATGCAAGCAAAGGAAAAGATTCATGTGAGAGTCATAATTAGCATTGATGGGAGCATTGATTGGGTTGACAATCTCGAAGGTCGATAAGAGGCTTCAATCTTACTTTCCCTGAATGGTGCTAGTAGGTAGTTCAACGTTTACAGTTGTAAGGACTTGTTTGAAGCTTTTTGTGCAAGGTGCAAATGTAACCAATGAACTGGGGAAAGGTGATGAATGTAACCTTGGTTTTGGAGTTGCTAGTAACATGAATGTCAGATGAATGTAATATCAATTTACTAAGAGAAATGGCCAAGTCTAAAAGCATACCTGATCAAGAGAAATGCACCGATTACAAGCTTGCATAATTCACTAAGTTGTAGAGGGCTAAAAGCATAACCTGTCCCTAATTTTGCCTTGAAAGGTCTAACGCACCTAGCCACAATTTGGCCACTCAATGAATCTAGCAAGCTTGCAAGATTGAATATTGCATTGCTTTTAAGAGTCAAGCTGCAAATAATGAACGGCGGGCATCAAATGCAAATTTAAAAAATTCCATTTCGTTAAAGTAAGATTGAAAAAAACACACACACAAACATTATTTACAGTCTATGGTTTGCTGTTGTGGAAGGATAACGTTGCTACACCATCTAAACACATTAACCAAATCCTTTCCATTGTTTCCATACAATGGCTAAATAAAAAGAAAAGGAAAAAGACATATCAGCGACACCAGCAGCAGCACAAAACATCCCAGTTGATCTTCTTGGCTCACAACTGGGGCTACTCAGCTTGATGGTCCACCACAAATTGCAAACTCTTGAGTTCCTAGAGGTCTTGGAATCTCACCAAAGAAACAGCTATAACTGTAGCTACCGGTCACACTCAAGAAATGCTTTTTAGTGCAGAGAAGGCGACAGGTTGAAGACAAAGAGAAAAAGACAAAAACAGAAAAGACGAAAAAAGGAGAAAAGAGATAAAAGAAATAAAAGAAATTTATTATTAAAAAGAGAGAGAGAGAAAACCGAAAAATGGCAAGAAAGAATAAAGAATGGGTTGAGCTTGCTTTGTTGTGGGCTGGGTTTTCTTTTAGAATTTGGGCCAAAGAAAAAATTCAAAAGAAGAGAAGTGCTCATGGGCTTATTAATTATTTTCGAGTGGGCTTTCAGGGTTAACATTTTTAGTCCAATCCGATCCAATAGGGTTCGGGTCGGTTTACTTAGGTCGGGTTTCCTGACCCGGTCCGAATTCTTCTTAACAATATTAAAATTCATAAAAAGAGATTAATGAAATTTTAAAAATCATAAAATATAAAAATTAAAAATTCAGAAATGTCTTAAAAATTATAAAAATTCAAAAAGAATTCAGAAAATTCATAAAAATTTAGAAAATTCAGAAAATCATTGAAAAATTAGAAAATCCAGAAAATAAAAAAAAAATTAGAAAAATCATTAAAAAAATTCAGAAAATTCTAGAAAATAAAAATTTTAAAAATTCAAAAAACAATCCCTAAAATTTAAAACCTAAAATTGGACAAGCCTTTAGGGATTTTACAATAGGGTTCTTTGTTTGGCGTCATCTCTTTATTTTTAGAGACAATATTAGAATGTTTGTGTGCCTTGCTTTACCATTATAATTGATTGCACATTTTAATATTTTTTGTTTTATGTTCCAGCTCTAGAATGGTTAGGACGAACTTTAGATTTCTTTTGGATAGGATGCTATGGCGCCAGTCAACACATAACCTAGTAGGTACCCAAAAGGGCATAACATAATCAAGTCCCTAAGTCTTGAATCTTTAGTTGCGTAAATAGTAAGATATCCTCCCATATCTTACTTGGTTTCTAATGGACTGAAAGACTAGCGGTGACTCCTTTGCTAAAATTTGTATAGGCTCAATTGATTAAAATTTTGAAAACCTGGTATTCGCACAAGGTATAAGCTTAGGAGAGCCTAATCAATGGAAAGCCGTCGGCCCAAAGTTGATAATACCCCTAAACCTAATAGCTTTCCCGGTGGGGGGTGTGTTAGGTTGCAATAAGTGCAATATATGTATACATGGTATAACAAAAGAAAAGAATCAAATAGAATAATACAAACGCAAAGGCATGTTGCTCATATATTTTAAAATAATTGTTAAAACATGGTTCTGTCACATAGGAAAACTCGCAGTTTGCAAAAGAGATTGTTTATTTAGAGTTAAAATTATGTCAAAAACATTAATTTTTCTTTTATGCCAAAAAAAATTATATATCGTTCGTATTTTAAAAAATATATATATGATGAAAATATTTATGAATTTACTTATCATAATTTTGAATTGTGAGAATTGCAAGTGTTTAGGGTAAACATAATAGTAATAAAGTCAAAAGCGTACTTCCCACAATATTTAAAATATGAAAAACTAATTGTTGGAATGATTTGGTGATTATGTTAGCGAAGGGCATCCAAGTCAAGACATGGTGATAGCCTTTGCCGCTACCACACAACCGAATCTCCCCCTCTAATAATTTTCTTAAGCTTTTCAACCTTTTTCTAACAAAGAACCAAACACTCCCTATGGGTTGATCGGACCAACTCATTAGCCACTTCTAAAGAAGTGCACAGCTGGAAATTTCATGCTCGGATACGAAAATGAATTGATTGAAATAGCTAAAACATGAAAGAATTTTTTTCTTAAAAAAAAAAAAGTATTAAACATATTGCAATTATGTCAATTCAATTCGAATCCAATTTTTTCCCAATTGAGCCCTAAATCTTTTGCATTTATATCAATCTAGTTAATCCATCTAACTTCGGCCGAAAATCGCTGATGCAAACACTAGCCATCTTATCCATCGTTGCCAATGTTGACGCGAACAATTTTTAATAATATTTTAATTTTTTTTTTTTTTTTTTGGAATTTTTCTATATCCTTTTCTCTCTTTCCTTTCTCTTTCTTTTTTTCCCCTTTCTTCCTATAGACAGTCGCCAAGGTCCGACAAGGTTGATCTCGTTGTTGCTAGGCAAGGGCGAGCAAGGCTTATCATCACCACATTGGCAAGGTTGACCTCACTAAAGGCCAACGAGGGTGCCAACTAGTGGCAAGGTGAAGCCGATGTCACTAGTGGCCGAAGGCGACCACCGGCCCTCACCTCTAGCATATTGCTAAGGTCCGATGACCGACTAGAGGAAGAAAAGAAAAAAAGAAAGAGAAAGAAAAGAGAGAAAATGAAAAATTCCAAAAAAATTAATAAGATATTATTAAAAATTATCCACGTCAATGTTAGCCACATAACATAAGATGATTACCATCTATGTTAGTAATCTCCAATTGAAATTGGTTGTATAGACTGAATTGATACAAATGTAAAATGTTTAGAGCTCAATTGACCAAAAGATAAAGATTTATATATGAATTGACATAATTATTTAAGATGTTCTTGATAATTTTCCCAAAAAAATAATAGAAGTTTGATTTAGGTTGTAAGTCCATTGAGCTTAATATTGGCAGACTTGATCTTTTAGATACTTGAATTGTAATATTTGAGATTTTTGAAAAAGTCAAAGAAAAGGTGGTGGGACCCACCTTAAATAATCAAAGCAAAAGAAAAAAGAAAATGGGGAGAGATAATAAGGAAAAGAAAGCCCACGTTCGGGCAGAAGGTGAGGTAGAAGAAAAGAGGAGAAAAGAAGAAAGAAGGAAGAAGAAGAAGAAGAAGAAGAAGAAGAAAAAGGGAAGAAAGGAAAGGGCTTTTGGCACGTGCACGCCACGGATGTCTCGCCAAGCCCACTTGACTCCATAACGCAGCACCCAGTAAGAGATTAGGCCCCTCGTTCGTCCAATTGAAATAATTTATGGGTTTATGACTCAAATTCGGAATTTTTGGAAAATCGAGCGGCAAAGTCCGATTTTGGACTCATTGAGCTGCATATACAAAATAGTTTAGGGTGTTGTGGAGCCATGGGATTTAACGGATTGTGATTTGAGCTTATGGTTTGTCCAAAACAAAATTTCAAAGTTTCCTGCATGTAGTGAATAATATGTGTCCAGCAGCTTTGGGCCTGTATTTTGTCATTTTTCGGCTTGATTTTGGTATGGTCAAGTTGGGATTCTTGTAATATGTGTCAAGGGCTTTCTATTGACTATAAATACGTTCGGAACAGGGTTTGGATGAGGAAGTTATTGTGAACTAAGTTTTGCGCTTAAACCCCGTGTTGTGAACGGCTTGAACAATCGCTTTGGTTATGCGATTTATTAGCGCGTAGAAGTCCCTTTGTTAGAGTTAAGGCATAATTTAGTCGTTTCGTAGTTGAGATAGAGTTTTATTAGATTTTAACATTATTCCTTGGTTATTTGATAGGGCCATGACTTCAACAATACAGGTATCATTCGCCGTTTGATCGTAGACGACAAGGTGAGTGGTACTATATCTTCTTTGGTTTTGTAAAATCATGTCTTGAAGTATATACATGTATATATATTGAATCGAGAAGAGCATTTTTATTGCATAAAAGCCAGATCGAGCAATTTATACTCTTTGATTAATTGTGAATGTTCGAAAAGCGTGTTATACAAAGTAAGTGGAGAAAATATATATGAAATTGCTTTGCGACTAATTTATGAAAAAGTTTATGATGATTTGAGAAATGGAAATAAAATGGATGATGGGCTATGCTGCAAATGTTATTTGTTTGGTTTAAGATATTGATTTCTGGATTGGATTTCTGGTATTGGAGAATGGTTATTTATGCTCAATATGATTGTGAACCCAGTGAGGAGTTTTTGGGATATGCATACCAAGTTTAGAATATCCTTCTAGGCCCAAGCATCAACTTTGTAGGTGGAGACCTTGCTAAGGGGAAAAGCTTGGTCGCCTTGTCACCAAGCGTTGTGTCGTGACCATGGTAGAATATTGAATAATAGATTAATCAATGGATGGACCATTGATATGTGATATTTGATGGAGATTAATTAATAGACTTGACTATTGATACTTGACTTTTGATGGTGATCTAAATGAGTTTTCCATATTAGTATAAAGCTTTGATGATAAGAAATAAATTTTATATGATTCGATATATATTTTATATATTGAGTTGGTGTTATGAAGTTTAGTATTGCTTTGTATACATGCATAGTGGTTATTCAATCTGCTTAGAAGATATGTACTACTCATTAAGCTGTTGTTGCTCATTCCACTCGTCCTTTAATCTTTTCAGATTCCTCGATTAGCGGCGAATAGAGCGAGAGCGCCATCGGTTGGAAACTTTTGGGGAGTTCCATTTTTGGGTATGGTTTAAGGAAGTGGTGCACATAATCCTTACTAGTGGTTAGATTGTCTGAGTTCTAAATGTATATCTATTTTTGGTGGATTATAAAAACTCTGATGTTATAACCAATTTGTTGGTTTATCTGATATGTGTGTGTGTGTGTGTGTGTGTGTGTGTGTGTGTGTGTGTGTGTGTGTGTATAGTTTGAGATATATATATAATTTGATATCGGGTTGTTGGTTGTGTTTGGTATGTCCTTCATGTGGAAGGACAACCGTGTCATCCCCATTCTTTGTAGTAGACTTGTTTAATGGGTGTATCGGATCGAGTTTAGTTCGGGTCATAAATGATCCGACCTAAATTAACATATTTATCATAATGCAAATTTCTCAACCCATACCCAACCCGATCCATACCCCATCCATACATGATCCAACCCATTTAACTAAATCTAGTCAATATTATTTCTTATGATCTTTTAAAAAAAAAGGGAAAATCCCAAATAAAGACTTAAAGTGCCTTCATTTTCTCAAAAGAAGATATGGAGTAGAGTCTATTTCAAATAAGGATCCAAAGTGATCATTTAGTCTCAAAAAATGACCTCACTCACCGGCCGATGAACAGATGCATCTCCGATGCATATTTCGGTAACGATCAGGGGTATTTTTGTTCAATTTTTTAAAAAATTTCAGTTGTCTTATTCTTTTTTTTTTTTTTTTTGGGTAATGGTTGTATTGTTCATCATTTTCTTCGTCCCTTGTTCATCTTCTTCTTCTCAAGAACATCAGACTTGAGAAGGGCTAGCGAGCGCTGGCCATTGGTGAGGGTTGGACGCCCATCGCCAACAGCGAGCGAGGGCTTGCAGGCCAACCCTCGCCAGATTTGGCGAGGGTGGCCTCCACCACGACCAGCGAGGGTCGTCGAGCCCTTGCTGGTTGCGAGCGAGGGCTTAAAGGCCCTCGCTGGCAAGCCCTCGCCCATGGCTGGCAAGGGGCGACCTTGTTGATGGCCGCGAGGGGCGACCTCCACCGCCTTCGCCCACCGCTCCACCGACAACCTCGTCTTCTGCCATGACTACAACTGAGACGCCCACGTTGCCTTTTTCATCCCTTCCTCCCACCACCTCTCCCGGATCGACGACTTCTTCGGCTACACCTTTTGCCCTTAAGGACCTCCTTGTAGGGCCTCGATTTGGACAGCCCCCTCCCCATGGCTAGCGAGGGCTTGATGGCCCTCGCCCGCTACCAGCGATGGGCGTCGAGCCCTCGCCGGCCCTTACTAGCGGCCGACGCTCGCCAGCCTTTCCCCGAGCGTCGGCCTTTCCCCAAATCCGGTGTTCTTGATCTGGCCAAGAAGAAGTGAACAGGGGACAAAGACGATGATGAAGATGGCAACCAAAAATGGAAAAAAAAAAAAAATTGGATGAAAATGCCCAAATCAGGCCACCGGAATATGCATCAAAGATGCATTTATTCATCGGTAGCAAGTGAGATCCTTCTTTAAGACTAAATGACCACTTTGGGTCCCTTTTTTTAGAAAATGAGAGAACTTTGGATCCTTTTTTTGAGATTTTCCCAAAAAATGATATTGCTAAAAATTTCTAGTGGACAATAATTATAATATTTTTAAAAAAAAAATTTGAGGCTTCGTTTGTTTCTTGGAAGATGTTCTCCTAGAAAATAACAATATTTTCCCTTGATTTAGTGACTCGCCACCGGATCGGCTAGTTACGGATGGTTCCTAGATAGGGCGGTCCGAAACTTGGTTCTCATTCTTGGAACCGATGGCCGGTCGGTCACCACAAAAATGGGAACCACCCGAACTAGGAATCGCCCGAACTCCACAAAAATGTATAAATAGAATTAATTTTTTGATAATGATTTTTTTCCAACTAATTATTTCAAGCAATATAAACAATTATTTTTAGAGAAATACATTTCAAGCCATTCATTCATTTTTCATGAAACAAATGAAGCCTAATATTATAACTATCCTAAGGTTGGTGAACCAACATGGTTAGTTTTATCATCAATCAAAGGGGAATTTTTTCATATTTTTTTTAGGCCTCATGCTCCTACATTCATATAATTGCGGTACTCCTTCGATTTTGACGACCCCGAGCTACGACGGTGATAGTCACCCAATTAGGATATAAGTCAATAAGCGGGTGTTATTGGGGACTCGAATGAGTTACAAATTTTTGATATCGGGATAATTTTAAGGTCAATCATCAAAAACCCTACAAAATTGGGATTTTACGGTTGGAAAAATTCGACAGCCGAAACCCGCTATCTATAAAAGTTTCTATATCTATATCCATTGCTCAATTTTTAAAGTATGACAACAGCATTTAAAGTCGATCTCAAACTTTTGAAAAAAGAAAAGAAAAGAAAAGTAGTAAACGCCAAGCCAAGCTTGGAACTGAAGGGGACGATCCATCCTCCTAGTCTGCACATCGCCCTGCCTATTTTTCTATCTCTCACCGTCGCCGAGGCTATTTTTTAAAATTTGGAAATATCATCCATTGTGCTAATTGTGGCACGTAACATGCATGTGGTCAACATCCGGCAAAAGTTTATGGTGAGATGAGGGTCAATTGAGACAAAATCATCAATTTCAGATGCTGCTCTAAGACAGATATCAAGTTGAAGGTACTTCGAGAAAAAAAAAAAAACTCACTTCAGGGATTTTTTTTTTTTTAAATATTCCTGCTTTTAAATTTTTTATCTTTTTTGTTTTTGGGTCGGCAAGGCCATCTTGTGACCCAAAAAAGCCGTTGGCCGAAAACCCATGTCGCACAGGTCCAGGGCAGGTCTTTGTTAACAGGTAGTCCCTACTGGTTGGATCTAGATTTAGTATGTCCAAGTGCAAAGGTGTCCCAAGAAGAGATCATAACTAGTTTAGAGAGACGAACGCAATTCTCCCTCGAGCTGGAGCCGAAAACGGAAGAAGATTCGACTCGCCCGCGTCATCACTATCATGTTCCCTACCAAGAAATTTGAACAATGAAGAAGAGTTGAAGGCCGACATTCGCAATGCCCTGCTGGTGGTCGCCACGATCATTGTGAGCGCAACCTACCAAACTGTGCTTTAGCCTCCGAGCTTCAAAGCAAAAGTCAACAGTAGTTCCACAAAAGGCTTCCTCGCATCCTATGCATCTTGGATGAATGGTCCTCTTGCAGGGACATAGCGTACGTCGTCTTCATAAGCGGCAATACATTCAAACTCTTGTTGTTAGTCCAGATGATCATTTTCCTCACCAAAGATCTCCTCGTCAAGAAGCCGCTCTTTCTCTCCTTGGCCGCAATGGTTCAAACTTACTGCTGCTACACGTATTACCTGCCGTTCACGTCACTGGACAAAGAGTTTGGTCTAAAATCCGTGGAATTGTTGAGCGTTGTGTCGCCCATAATTTCAGTTATTCTTCTGTTGGCACAGAAGTGGTTGGCGGAAGGTTTAGATCTTTGCTTGGACCGGCTTTCTCGCGTAACCTCGTAGGTTATATATGCAGTCTAAGGACCCAATCCGCTTCGGTTGGAGTTGAGCTAAGAAAAGAAAGTCCTTAGCAGCATTGGATGGAGTTTTTGACAAGTCCAGACATTGAGGGTACGTATGGTAATGTTTCTGTTCCAAGGAACAATTTATGTTCAAAAACAATCTTTTTTATTTGTGTTCCCGGACAAATTTTTGAGCGTCTGAAGGCAATAAATAATTGCACGAAATTTTTATTCCCGGAATAGAGATAAGTTTGGTACAATCCCAAATATTTTTGTGACTTAGAATTTATTTTAATTTATTAATAATTGTATTAAAAGTTTCTCTTTTTTTCCTTTCTTTTTCTTTTTCTTCTTCTTCCTCAAGTTGATCGTCAACCTCAACCATGGCTAGCTAGCGACTAGCCAGATGAGAGTTGGCAAGGTCATCAATCTCAGGGGAACCTTGCCCGACCACCACGAGGTCAACGTCGCATGGGCGGGCGAGGCTCGAGGTGGCCTTGCCGATGGCCAACAAGCTCGGGGGGCCTCATAGGTGGCTGACAAGCTTGGGGCGACCTTCCCAAGGGCCGGCGAGGCTTTGGCGAGGTCACCAAGCCTCATTTGGCCGATCGTCGGCCATCACTAAGGCCGAAGACCAGCTAGGGGAAGAAGAGCAAGAAGAGAAAAAGAAAGAACAAAAAAAGAGGAAAAGAAAAGAGAAATTGTTTTTTTCTTGAGTTGTTCTCAGGAACAAAAAAGTAATTTTTTTTTTTGTTCCAAATATATTCCCAGGAACAAAAACCTACACAAACGGATTTCTATTTTCTTTTTGTTCCGGGGTTTAAAAAAAATAGAGAAATAGGAATGTCACCGAACCTTCCCTCGGGGTACAAGTGTGTAGTGTGTACGAGTGTTTCACTATATCATATTTTCCTAATAACATGTGTCCTTAGTCCAAAGCACGTTTGTAATTTCACCGATTGCAGTCGAGATTTGGAGATGAGGTTGGGCAAGAATTCTTTTAAGTACTCATTTGGTCTTGCTTCTTCAGATAAATTGGTCGTTAAGAGGACGAGTATGTTTTGAGAATTTGTCTTTGAGAACAGACGGAAGAATTAATGTTAATAACTATGAGCACCCGCTAAACTAATGGGGATGGATATGAGACAAGCCATGATTATGGAGTAGGAAAAAAAGCTCAGGATATGCAAACTTGGTTGGATAAAATCGACTTGTGCTGATAATACAAATTCAAATGAAGGGCGTGTTTGATTGAGTAAAAGAAATCTTCATGAATTAGATTCTCGGACTTTTATGCATTTGATTTGCTCAAATGATTACCCAACAAAAAATCATTTACTATCAAAGAAACTATTAATGCTTAAAATAAGAAACCCTGATCTGAGAGGAGAAACATTTTTCTTGAAAATAATTTTCTTGAAAAGTAATTTCTTTTATCAAGTAATTTTTTTTCCCAAACAAACACACCCGAAATCGAAAGACTATTACTTCATGACACCGGTGGTTTTAGGCCAATAACAAAAGAGTAACTTCTTGAGAAGGTTGAGATCAAATTCTAAAGTACTCCAATTTTTATTTGGTCTCATCTATCATATGATGATGACGACGACGAAGATGATGATGGTGGTGGTGATGATGATGATGATAGAAGGCTTATGTACACACTAACGTGAAACCCATAATAAAAAATAACTATAGAAAGGTTTTGGAAGAATACTTGAGTGAAAGAAACTTCTTTCTCGATTGATTTTAAGAAAAGGAAAATTTTATCTATCAACTCATTGTACCTTATGTGAAAAAAAAAAAAAAAAAACTCATTGTACCTTTCAATTGGAATTAGGAATTATATACAAAAATGTATCCTTCTGCGGGACTTGTACTAAGTACTCTATCGCTTTGAGGTTTTTCGAGATATTGACTATAAAGCAACCTCACTTTCAGTTTCAACCTTAAACAAAATCACCGAGAAAAAAAGAAAGAATATAAAACAAGCATCTGCAATTTAGCTTTTAAAACACCAAACCGGGTCCTCCCGGGTCCTCCTACCGTTTAAGAAAGAAAGCAATCGGGAACCTTTTGGTCTTCTCCAACTCCACACTTTGACTTCGTAGACCTCGCAAAAACAAAAAGACAGTAATGAAAGCGCCTTAAATAATCAGTAATCCTTTTAATAAATGCGTTAAGCGAGTTGCTTTATCGTAACTTTTTGTTAATCAAGGAATTTTTCAATTATTTTGGTGAAGACGATGGAGGGAGAAGGTAAAGAAAAGATAGAACAGACTGTACATGAAAACGCGTTAGATAATTAGTGACTTTCTCAATAAACGCATTGGGGGATCCATGTTATAATAAAGTTGGAAAAATTAAAAAACCAAATTTGCCCTAAAAGTCATAAAGGTCCATCGCTAAAATAACAGTTAGGTAATCAATGACTTATTGGGCCGATATTTGTTTAAATATTGGATGGTAATTAATTATTTTCATACGTACCAATGGGAAAAACTAGAGGAGGCCCTGCACAATATAGTGCAGATTCACCATTCTCAGTTCTAATCAGCAGGGCAGATCTGTCCACTCAAACGGACCCACGATTGTTAGAAGCAGGCTGCTTCTAACAGCTCAGAGGCACAAAACCGATAAATGAATGACTTGATCGGCAGCAATGCACTCATCCAAGAGGGGACGGCTCTCCAAGGACCTGGGCACACACCGTTGCACATCGGCTGTGTCGCATGCCATTTGAATTTCGTCCTGGGAGTGGGAGCTCCTCAAGTCGATGCCAAAGTTTGCAGGGAAGTGAGCAATGATCGTGCCCCGTGAGCAATGCCGAAGCTGTAATTGCACCATTATATTCCAGTCTTTTGATCGTGACCAATGATTTTCGTCCTTCTTGTTGTGATAGGATCTCCAGGATCCATCTCCATGATTTCTCCATGATGATCTTCGACCTATGCGAAATGTTGTCTTGATCCTACACGGCCTTGTCTGCTTTCGCTTTCCACTACTCTAGCTCATCTTCTTTTGTTGGTGGTCTAATGTCACTCCCTTAATACGTTTATGAAAAAGTCATCAATTACCTAGCACGTTCTCATGGATCGTACCGTAAAAGTTAAAAAAAATTCCCTCCCTAATATAACATTTAGGTAATCAATGACATTTTTAATAATTTAGGTAGATATCATTGTTTAAACATCGAATGATAATGAATTATTTCCACAGATAACACTAAATTAGGTTACTGCCAATCACATTTTTATTAAATAGCCCAGCCAACCTCATTAATCATGTAGCATAGATTCAAAATCAAATTAAATGATCTAATATTTGTTACATTTGATGTTGCAAATAATCAAATATGTACCACACACCTAATTCACATGGAAAGTTTCGTTCCTTGACTATGAACACGCAGTTTTCGACAATAAAAAAGTAGAACAGGCTTTTCTTTTTTCATAATTATAGTATCCGCAAACTAAGCCCCACATCCTTATAGATGAAACTTTTTTGGAATTATAAAACTTTTCAAGCAAAGACTTGTTATTGATTCAATTAATTCCTTTGCGTCACTCAACAGATTACTCTAACGATGCGAGTTGGGAATTAGTTGTTATAAATCTTCGACTCTCATGAATACTCCTTTGTTTTTCATGATTATTTTTCTACTGCAACTCTAAACTGTTGTGGATAATCGGAATGCTGAGCTTCGTCATTGTTTGAGGGTGCTGTCTTTTCTATTTCCTTCTCGGAAGATAGTCCCTTTTTACTTGCCATTGGAGGTTCAAAGGAGGGACTCGAAGCAAATGGAAACCTCTGCCATCTTCTCATTCACAATTGTAACTTCTTGCAATTTTCCATTCAAGGTTCATGTTAATGACTCCTTTATGGTTGATCTGTAGGTGTGGAATACATTATCTGATGCAGCTGTATCCCGAAGATTCGGAAACTACGGCGAGCTAAAAAGGTAGAACCTAATTCTTGATGCTGCCAACTGAGAACATGGTAAAAATATCTTAGATGTTCTCGTTGGTATGCATGCTCGGTTGTTTGAGCGCATTGAAAGGCTTGCAGTCAGGTAACTCTGGGGTCGAGTCATGCACTTGTAGCAGCATGTAGCAGCATGTTACTAGGCATTTTAAATATCTCCATCTTATTTTGCATTTTGAGAAGAAAAAGCAGAGTGTTATTTCCTTAGGGGTTCCGGGAACAAGTGCTACGCATGATACATGAAACTAATGCAATAGTGTCGTTTTGACTCAGAATCCTGATCAAACAGTAGTTTCACGCATCAACTTTGGAATCCATGTAATCGATAGAGCGAAAATCTTTCAGTTGAAAGGATAGGATGCGATGAGGTAGGATCTCTCGGGGTTTTCAATCAATCAATGTCTTCTTTGAGTGAGTCAACCTTTGTGCACCTGGAAAACTTCAAGTGAAGCACAGCAAAAACCTACTTAAAATTCAAGTCATTAGTACGTTGTCATGGCAAGACTTCCATATTGGAGGGTGCAAAGCTATGGAAAGTCAAGTGGTATATCGGGCTTGAAGAACTTTCACCATTCGCGCATCTATGCGTGATCTAGGCTGCAGATTGTTGAGGGCCTTGCCAAACTAGAGTTTTGATTGTGTTGGTTGTCTACAAGTGTCCTTCACTAGAAACATTGCTTGACATATCGAAGCCGAAAATATAAGATAAGTGCCAAATTCAAGTTAGACGGTACATGGAGTCCCTTGACTTTGAATCAGAGACGAACAAAATCCAAATCCATGACAGCTGATTGTGAATCAGAGACAAATAAAGTGCCTCAACCAAGATTGTTGCAACATCAACGAATTTTGCTCAAATATGACTAGGTGTAAATTTATTTCATAACTTATTCAAACCTAAGCGGTGAGAAGCATGCCCTTGCACACATCTATCATATGACAGGTAAATTAATAGAACGTTCAAGAAGTAAATCAACAATGCAAATTAACCAAGAATTACAATAGGCGGCAACCAGCCCATATCTCTTCACTTGCAATTGTCTAGGATCTCAAGCCTTACCTACCATAGCATACCAAAAATGTCACGCCCCGATCCTCGAGCACATGCACATCCCTCTCTCGGTCGATAAAAACTATGCGATTTCTCGGGACGAGTCGCCGACCCTTTTATTTTATTGCACATGCGGAAGCAAATAATAAATCCCCTGACAGTAACTATCTCGAGATAGAAAAGCAGGACAACACATTCACAAACAAACCACACTTTTATAAACATACTGAGTCATTTATACACGTCTATACCCAAAAGATTTCAAAAGACTAGCTCTCAAAAAGAAGCTATTCTATCTGACCTACACTTCAGGTCACCTCAGCTTAGCTCCAGGTCCTTCCTCTATGGCCCTGAAAATTTTAAGCCCACCACAGGGTGAGATATAAATCTCAGTGAGTTCACGGTCTAAGCCCTAATTAGGAGGGAAATACACCTGGAAGTGTCCTAACCACACAACCACTCAATTGGCACAGAGGACTTACCTCGCCTCAATTTTCTTCCTACACATCAGTACAGTTCATATCACAATGCATATAATCAATGTACATAACAACTGGAACACCTTATCAATTCAATTAATCACCAGGGTCCTGATTATAAGGCCAAACCGTTATAACATGTCTCATTCCATGTCACACAGTTTTGGTCTCATAACCGGGTGCATCAAACTCAACAATCATGCGTTCCAATTGTTAATTACACCCCTTAAGGGTATGGCCAACTCCAATATTGGCGGTCTTCTGGCATTGCCAGGCGTCGTCTCACCTCCTTTGAGCACGGCGACGTCTCTCAATTAGACGGCTTTCCCGAAAGGGCGTAGGTCCAGAATCTACTACGACGCGAGTCCCAATGAATGGGTAACGTCCGGCTTAATAGCCCAAGACGGTTTCTCTTAATCAACACACGACCAATCAATCTCGGCCCAGGACACTGTGCATTGCACTCAAATGTCTCAATTAAAATAGTGAACCTGGCCTATTTTCTTCGTATTAGAAATACGCGATAAAATACTCGTGTGTGGGTACACGGTCAATTTACACTAGAAAAATTGATATCCTCCAATTTAAAATCTCACTGGTTTATATAGTGTATAAAACTATTTTTGGTGTTAAAACCCGACACCCGGGATTTTCTGAATAAATAATGAATTTCACAAATTTTGGAATTAAATACTCAAAATTCCAATAAGCGCTCAATTTGCACAAATTAACATCCAATTGCATAAATTGAACACACCAACGCAATCAGCACGAAATTTCGGTCACCGGCTATCCCGGCCTAATTTCCGGAAAATAATTAATAATTAAATAAATTACCGGAAATTAAATAAATTACAAAATAAATAAATTTAAAGAATTTAATTAAATTAACCTAAACTAACTAAACTAAATAATCTAATTAACAATTAAATCTAACCATCCTATATAATTTAATCTAAGTACACTAACTAAATAAACTAACTAATTCCTAACTAATCCATCTAACTAAACTAAATAAACTAACTAACTACTAACTATATACTTAATCTAACTAAGCCATCCTAAACCTAATTAACATAACTAATCCATCAATTAGCTAACTAACACACCTCTAAGTGTCATTAGCCCACTAATGAAGGATTAGAACGCAACTTACTGGTTAAGCCCGAAAATCAGCTCACGGCGACGGCGGCACAACGGTGGCCGAGACTTAAGCTCACGGCGAGGCCAAGGGAACGCTCAGACCGGCTGAAATCAGCCAACAAGCTCGCTGCTCGAGCTAAAAACTTAAGGGCTCGAGGACGCAGCAACGAAGCTCGGCTTCGAGGAGACCCACGGGCGAGCTGGCGGTCAACAAAACTGCAGAGTGAGGCTTCGGTTCGGTGAGCTTTGGAGATGGCAGCTTGAGGAATTTCGCTGGTCTTCGGTGGCAGAGAAGCTGCAGGTGAGATCGTTGGTCTTCAACGGGCTGTGGGCCGCACAAATGAGGGCCAACGAAAAGAAGCAGAATGAAGAAATGAAGCTGCTTCGGTCTTCGGTGGAAATGAAGTTCACGAACGCCAAGAGCGTGGGCTTGCAGGCGTTGGATTTCGTGGCAGAGAAGCAGCGGCAGTCAACATTAATGGAGGAGAATTTCGTTGGTTGACCGAAGGGGAGGCGTGGCCTGCAGAGGAGAATCGTGAGTGGAGGTGGGCGTATGTGAGTGGAGCAGGGGATGAGTGGCTTCGGTAGATGGCAGAGGAGATGGAGGGGAAATGATCATGTAGCAGAAGCTGAAGGCGTCGCACGAAGAAGCAAAATGGAAAAAGAAGAAAGGCCGAACAGCTGGCTCGGTGAAGCAGAAGCCCGAAGAGGATAGGAACGGGGAAAGTGCTCGAGAAACTCGGGAAGAAAGAAAAGGAAAAGTCAGCAAGCTATCCAATACATTTAAGGCTTGGTCCCCTAGATCTTTATGCAGCCCTCCTCTCTTGATCCGAATTTACTCAACTTTGGCTTCAATTTCATCCTCAAATTCTCAAATTCAAAGTCCAATTTTATCGAAGAAAATCCCACATGTCCATAAATTCCCATCACCCAAGTAACTCGGCTTAAAAGTCGAAATTTCCTTCAAATGAGCTAAACTGAATTTCCGTTCGATTTCCGAATCAATTTTCCATAAAAATCTTGTAATCTCCGAAAATTTTTCGGAAAGTAAGTCGACGTTCCTAAAATGAATCATAACACGACCGAACTTTCAATTTCTGAAATCGAGCTTAATTTCGCGGTTAATTTTAATTCGACGTGATTTTATCACGTCCCAATCTACCAGGTAGCTTTTAGGAATTTTTAATACAATTGACCCGTGATCGATTATTTTCGAGCCACAATGTACATCTTCGACACATTGGTGACTCTTGGTTGTCGTGAAAATCTCGAAATTTCAAATATGGACACAGGATACAAAAATGACAGAAAAATCGATTTAGTGCCGTTCGACGAAATTTTGCAATTAGGTGGAATCACCCACACACTAATCACCTATCTCTATTGCCGTTCAACAGAAATTTTGCAATTAGGTGGAATCACCCACGCACTAATCACCTATCTCTATCCAATCGACCTATCTCCGGTCCCTGATTAATTTTGACGGTGCCGTAATGACCCTTGTAGATTAGCACTGCTCGATTACGGCACTGTCGAGCAGTCGATTCCTAGTCGAATTCTCATGTCTATTGCGTTTAGATTCCTTAACAGCTTCACCTAATAGACTAGTTAACTCGTGAGTGACCAACTCAAAGAAAAAGGCTATAGACACGTCGATGAAAAGCCCAACTCGTCTCATCGAAATCAGACTCGAAAATCGGATGTCACAAAAATACCCATATGTGAGGGGATATCTGATAGGCAATGTTGGACTTGTCAATATAAAGCATATTTATGAGAATGAATTAAAAGAGAAAGAATTTGGCCGGAAAACTTTTCAAATCATTCATTTAGATGGATCGATGGAGAAGAAGCAATATATATAATCAAACTCAAATCTCAATTCTTCCAATGGAGAATTTGCCACATGTTTATCGTGGTAACTGGAAAACAATAGAGTGAAATTTAAAACACATGAAACTTACAACTCAACCGTTGCATCAAGATTTGAGCAATGCATTCAAACTCCAAAAGTGCAGGGCTTTTTCCTTCTCATTGAACCCGTTGGATCATGCTATGCTCCTTGGATGGCCCAAAATCTACTCCGTTAGCTTGCCTAACTAACAAAAGCGCTTTGATTAATCGATAAGTCTTGAATTGGGCTTGTGAGTAGATTGTCTGAAATGGAATTTTCACGCTCAGATCCTCCTGAGTAACTGACTTGAATTGTGCGGCGCTTTTTCCTACTTTTTGCGTTCTTTTGCAATAAGCCCAAGGTAGTTTTCCATCTAGTCATATTCATTTCCTCGCGTAAAGATGAAGCCTGACGCACAATTTCGGAAGGAAACCCTCCAATAGCTTCGGCAATGTCCAAAGACAAGCCGAAATATTCGAGACATCTCGGGCTGCATCCCCTTGGAAAGCATGCAAACAAAAGAGTTTATGAGCATGGCGTTGATCCATCGGTTTAACCGTGTATTCTTCAACTGCTCCAACGTCGAAAGCCTTGAAAATATTTTTTTTATTTGTTGTCACAATGATTCTACTTCCCAGACCAAACCAAGTAAGCTTCCCGGCCAATGCTTTAATTTGTTCATCATTGTCCACACCGTCAAGCACAATGAGAACCTTCGCATAATGACATAAACTCGCTATTTCTTCAGTCTCTTCACTGGAAGATTCATGTGGTGCAGTTATTTGTCTTCTAAGGTCAGCAATCAACTTATCTCGTGCAAATTGAACTCCTTCCAACCTAATTTCTAGGAAGCTATGTGCATCAAACAATTTACGCATCTTGTAAAAAACAGCCTTTGCAAGGGTAGTCTTTCCGACACCTTGCTCACCCCACATTTCAACACCGCGTACCTCTTCTCCTTGTACTTTGATTGCTCGTCCCTCGCGGTAGGCAACACCAAGCTTTTTCATCATCCCCTGAACATGATGATCAATTCCAACCAGTTTGTCGTCCGGATATTGGTAATCCTCCCTCAACAATCGCTTCACACCTGCAACAACTTCTTCTACGAGCTTGCCCTCGGCCCTGCAAAACGGAAGTGATGCAGCACAAGGATGACGAGAAAGTCACCAAAAATATTTAAAAATAGACAAAAATGATAGTGGGGAATGGACCGACAAAAATTAAATCAACCCCCACGGTCTATTCTTATGTTTTGTTAAATTTTCGATCCTTATCGATATTTTTACAAATATATTTATTCAAAAAGGTTTGGGTTCATTTTCACATCATCCAGCACTTTTTATTTTTATATATTTAGGAAAGAAAAAGGAAACCAGAAGTGAAAGCATGACCCACCCATTGTGGTTCTCCCGAGTTAATCCCATTAATGACCCGATCTCTCGAAGAACCTTCCTCCATGTTTCGATGGTACCTGAGTCGACTCGCTGTTTCTTCTCATGACTCAAAAGGCAGATGCATAATCCCCTGTCTGCTGTCTTACTTCCACGGGAGTAACATCATAGAAAATCGGGATTATAGTCTGTCCATTTGTTTTTCTGCACTCCCACATTTCTACCAGCTCCATGAGGCAAAATGAACTGGAAGCAAAACCTTTGGAAAAGATGGCTATTGAGATCCTCGACTGCTTGATCGGCTCTTTAAATTCCGGCCAGAGCTTTATTCGAGGAGAGAGGTCACATTCATCATTGAAGACCCTGAACCCCGCATCAACCAGTTGTCTAAAAAGGTGATCCGCGAATCCATTACCTGTATCTGGACCTCTGAAATTCAAGAATACATCATACTTGAATCTAGGCGATGGCGATGGCGATGAGGTTGAAGATGATTCCTGTCCAATTGAGGAAACTAAAACCGCTTCACATGGCAGACATAGTCGTTCCGACAAAGTCTTATGCTTCTAGCCAAATAAAAGAAGAAGGGAAAAAAAAACATAGTTTTGTGGTTCTGATGGAGGCGAACCTCAGCAAGTGATCTGCACCTGGATCTTGCGACTTGGACATTTTGACCTTTTTAAATAATAAAAAGTACTCAAAACATTCATAATACTCAAATGTCGATACATGAATGCACACGCAATAATTTTTCGAATACTTCCAAAATTTAAATAATATTCTTAGATCTTAGGAGAAAGCAAAAGTGCTAAACAGGCCCAGCATACAGTATCTATAGTGCTGGGAGTTTGGATAGGATCTCGTGATTTTCAAAATCGTTCATGTCGAAGAAGATTTGTAACTTTCCAGACGATTTTTAGCTTTTACTGGGTCGAATCGCAAGCAGAGGACTAATTCCACCGGATTAGTGGAATAGCAGTTTCAAGAAACATTACAGATCCCAAAGATGCAGAGAAAACTAACCGGGTTTCCAGCAGCAGCATCAGGAGTTGATGGCTCGTCAACAGGAAGAACCACATGATCAGCTGCAGGAGCCGTATTATTAGCTGCAGGAGCCTGTTCATGGGCACGGGCCGTATCATTAGCTGCAGAAGCCTGGTCTCTTCTCGTCATTTTTCCAGCAGCAACAGGTGCAAGATGAATCATTCCGAACAAAATCGGAAACGCCATGGACCGAATCGGAGCCAACGTGAGACACAGAAACCCAGCAGCCCCTGTTATCCCCGTCAAAGCCTTCTCCTTCCAACCCATCTTTCGCTCTCGCGCTCTCTCTCACAGAGCCACAGGAGGTCTACAAACATTAGACAACAATATACATTACACTTCACACATGACCATTACATATCTTCGGCATGACCAAGACCGCTGACTTCTGGTCACCCGCAAATGGACAACGTGAGGGAAAATTACATGGACAATGTTTTCAACACCCCCCTTTTTCTCTCTCAACCTAAATTGGTCTTTAAGAGTGATCCATCCTACGTGGGTTGTGTCCCGAAAGAGTTGATCTAAGCCCCTTATTAATGCTAAACCGATTCACACCAATCCCTTCCACACTAATATTGCTAGGAAGTTACTGATTCAAGAAAACACGGAAAGATTACTTTCGGTTCTGTGGTTCTAGCCTAAAGAGAGATGAAATCTAGATGCAACGACGAGCTTTCATTGAACTTGCCCTTTCACATTTGATTTTTGATTTTGTGACCTTCGCATTTCGACTCTTTTCATATGTTGACTAGTCGACCAGTTATTACCTTCTTTTCTTTCTTTTTTCCCCTGCTTTTGGACACAATACCAGTAAAACACAACGCGGAAATGCCTGGAAAGCAACGAATGAGCGCGCGTAGAGGAAGAATCCTAGAAGTGAAGAGGAAAAGGCCACTCGGAGCAGCAGGTAATGAGCACGCGACGACGAGATATTACGTTCTTATCTTTCATTTTTTCCCTAGCTTTCGGACACAATACTACTGTAGTTCTAAAAAGGTACAACGCGGAAATGCCTCGAAAGCAACGAATGAGCACGCGTAGACGAAGAATCCTAGAAATGAATAGGTAAAGGCCCACACGGAGCAGGGAATGGAGGAATGATGACCATTCAACAGCTAATGCCAACGAGGCAAGGACTCGCTGGTCGATGTGAGAAAATAACAGAAACCTAATCCAAAAGCAAAACAGGGATAAGACGTCCGCCCGCCGGTCAACCCGTGGTTAAGATGAATCAAGACTGGACTTGGAAAGTCTAAGGGCAAAAACAATTGAAACAGATAAAGTAGTGAATTTGGTTCCGAAAATCCTGTTATCAAAATGTATATATATTTACATATTTGATAAATAGTGAATTGATTACCAAATCAAAGTTTTGAAATCCACCACTTATGATATTTAGACCTTTTCGAATTCAACTATTTAAACCTTAACAATTACCATTTCTAACATATCAAACTGTCTCATGTCCAAATTTAATCATCAAAAGTTTCTCACTAATAATACTCTCATTTTACTTGTTCATGTACGAGATGAATGGGGTAAGCAATCATTGCTTAGTGATACTACATATCTCTTTTAAGCGGATCAAATCCTCACTATGCATATTTACCAGAGTAATACTAGAAACTTAATAATCTCATTAGGTACAATTTCCAAATATTTAAAAATGATCAAAATGGGGGGTGATGTCGCGGTCCAACTATTACAATGATCAAACTGTATTTAAAAATGTCACATCAGCGTTCACCAAACGGCCGGTGTCCACATCAGTGCCGGCTGGCCAATTTTGGCTAGATTGATTGAATTTGCACAATCGTAAAAGGTTTAAGACTAAATTGGCCAAAAAAAAAAAGTTTAGGACTGAATTGGCACAATTGCAATACGTTTAGAACTTTTTTGGTAATTCTCTCGTTAACTGACTAACAAATAACAAATTCAAAGGAAGTTGGGGAACATGCAAAATAGAGGACACAGATAAGGAAGATATAAGTGAAACAATCCCTGATCCAACCACTTGAGCCGAGGAACCATTAGCTAAAATAACTTCTGATGAAGGTAGGGGTGAGCGTGGTTCCGGCTAGAACCGGGAACCGGAACCGAACTGGAGGAGGGTCCGGTTCGGTTCCCCGAAAGAGGCGATTCCGGTTCCCGGTTCCTTTTTTGGGAACCGGCACTGGAACCGGAATCGGTTCGGTTAGGGCTAAAAACCCCCAAATCAGTCGAGTTAGGTTAGGGCTAAAGAAACCCCAAAAGCAAAAATTCACTCACTTCTTCCACACAACACTTTTTGTCACTCACAGTTCTCTCTCTTCGCCCGTCTGTTCTCCACCTCTGCTCGACACCACCGCTACTCGCCCTCGACGCCACCACCAGTCGCCCTCGACGCCACTGCCGTTGATCTCTGCTCAAGGGTCGAGGCCACCTCCGCTCACCCTCGACGGCACCGCGGCTGACCCCTGGCTCGCCGTTTGCCCTTGACGCCACCGCTCGCTGACCCCTGCTCGAGGCCACCTCCTCTCGCCCTCGACGGCACCATCTACTACAACTTTATTGCTTCAGGGTCAACTATCATCATTGCTCTTTCGAAGCTTCTTCTCGTGGCATGCACATTCTTGTTTGTTCATGGTATCTTACCAGCAAAGATGTAAGTGTTTTCGCTTTTGCTTTTCATTTTCGCCCTATGAACACATTATTCTACCTTATGTACATGCTTTTTGGTTTTGCCCATTTTTCATTCGGAAATCTGTATTATCAATCTAACCAGATCACAATATACGGTGGATTGTGTTACTTCAAAATGACTTGATTTCATGAAGTCATTTAGCAAGAATCGAAATGTGAGCTAAGAGTTATTGGAGTGATTTGAGGTCAATAGTTCATCTACACAGGAAAACAAGAAAAAACTCAATCTATGTCAGAATGTGATTAATTATGGGCCTAGTTTAATATGACAGCGCAGAGATCCCTACCTTCATACTTGAGGGAAGTCAAATCTGACTGTTTGTGGAATTTTATGTTTGTGCATATTGGGATTAAAGATCGAGAAGATCTCCCCTTCAGAATTTTATATATCAGAAGAGAAATCTCAGAGTTTTGCTTTGTCAGTGGCCTCATTGTGGAATGATGCTGTAAAAATTTTGGCAGGTTTCAATACCTATTAGTTTGATTTTGAAGCTTTATGCTCTTGGTCTGTATATACTTGATGGCAAGGTTAAACCAAAAGATGGTGGTTCAAGAACTTCCAAAGTTGAGGAAGATGGCTCTACAATGTCAATACTCTTAGGCAATGGGCCTGAGACTCAACTCTTTACCATCTTTATTCAGTTTATTGAGAAGTTACTTCCACATCGAGTCCAAAAGAAATTATTCATCATCCAATGATCTATCCGAGGATTCTTTTAGCCTTACATGTTCAAGGATAGATCTTGACTCTGGCACTTCTATATCCTCTGAGGAGAGAGGCAATGAGACTTATTTTGTGTCTTACTTAAGTGCATTGAAATTTTTGTGTCAGATGCTTGCTGAATTGATAAACTTAGAAAGGAAACACATAATTGCTGGAAGTGATGTCGATTCTACTTCTCCCCAGTTCTGTGCCATGCGGGATGCTTGCAATCATTTCTTGGATGTTTTTGTTTTCTTTAAAAGGTATGTAAATCTTGCTTATATCATTTGAAACATGGGTGTTGAATTCCTTGGTGATTATTCTAGCCCTAGCTTCTTGGTTTCTTCTAAGCTAATGGTGTCACAAAATGGTAGATTGTTAAGTTTCTAAAGAATCAGTAGTACCATACACAATTCTGGCTATGAAGATAGCATTTACAGCACAAGTTGAACTTTTCTCTGCAGAACTTACAGAGTCATGGATCCATTTTTATCTTCTCTGGTTTTTTTCTTTCATTGTGTCATGATGGGTTACTTGTTGACAAGAACTCGTCCATTAAAGCTAGTTGTTTGATGCACCTTTCGCTTTTATGCTTTAGTGGATTTGTAGTAGGTCAGATCACTGTGGAAGATTATTTATGATCTTCATCTTTGTTTTGTTAGTATTGTCTTTCAAGTCTAGTACATCATACTTTCATAAAAGGGGGCTTTTGACAGTTGAGGCTTTTTTGTGTAGTAGCAAATATGGGAAGGACATGGATAGATATGAAGAATACAGTAAAGCAGTACCAGCAATATTGGTGGCTGCTTTCACTCTCTCTTTTGTGATGAAGCTCAACTTGCAAGTTATGCCTTCCCCATGTAATGCTGCCATTCCATTTTCTTTGTGACTCATGATGCTTCTTGGTCCAACATATTGGCATTATACATGTGGCAATGGGATTGACACGTTTTCTTTTTCTTATCGGAGAATATGCACTTGATAGATTATGTCATTGCAAGCGAATGGGTTCAACCTCGTGGCTGAAATTTTTGTTTGCCTCGCTTTATAACCTCAGCATCCTCTTTTACAGGAATAAGCAAGTAGAAGAGGTCAGTGGAAAAATGTCTTTGAAAAATTGATAGCTGAAAATGACAATTTACTTGCTTTGCCCATAAAGCTTGGCTAATTAATCATTCGGTAAGTTCCAATAGAAGCATTTTTTTAACTAAAAATGAAAAAAAGAACCTGTTGGAACCTGTTGGAACCTGGAACCGACCCCGGAACCTGTGACAGGGTAGGTTCCAGGTTCTTGGTTCTGACGGGTAGGTTCCAGGTTCCAAATTTTTTGGAACCTGTACCCGAGGGTAGGTTCCAGGTTCCAAGCGGAACCTGTGAGGAACCGGGAACCGCTCACCCCTAGATGAAGGACTAAAGTTATGGTGGGAAGAAAATAGTTCTTACTTACCCGTCATATGACTAGGAGATACCAAGTCAATGACCCAAGAGGTGCTAAGAGACAAAGTAGAGAAAAAAGCCATGTTACCTATATGTGCAAGAGTGGTAGTGGATGAGAAATAGGAAATCTCTAGTTGTTGGACGTGCTTGATGAGTTGTGCAACCATATCATCCTGAGCCATAGATTCAAAAGAACTAACCCCAGGTGGGATAGATCGATTAATATCGCTATAAGACACATTTACAGCATTCCCTTTAGAGACAACAACATTTACAATAATCGTTGAGCCCACTTAGGCTTGCCATGCTTGACCCAACAAGTGTCAACAATGTGACCAGATTTGCCGTAGTATATACACTTATGACTATCTCTCTCATAACTTTGTCCACTACATCCACCACCACGACTATGACCTCCCCCTAAACCACGGCCTCTATTAGAAAATCCACCACGACCACAACTACCACTACTAGCCACAAATGCTGAATTGTTTTTAGGTGATGTAAGACGGAGGGACAATGCGCTGAATCCAACAAAATGCTTCATTCAGAGAAGGAACTCTCCCTATAGCAAGAAGCTGACTCTTCACAGGCTGCAAGTTAGCATTCAAGCCAGATAAAAACTTGGCCACTTGAAATTCAATTCGTTGTGCCTTAAATCTCTTAAGATCAGTAGTGATGGGCTAATAAAGATTGAGTTCTTCCCACATACCTTTCAAAGCACTATAATACTCTCCAAGTAACTTGTCGCCCTCTTTAAAATTAAAGATCTTCTCATATAGTTCATAGACTTTAGACATATTTTTGTCTTGTGAGTAACTCTCCATAAGATCATCCCACACTCCCTTAACAATTGTGTGGAACATGACATTGGCAGCAATGGATGGTTCCATGCTATTTCATAACCACACCAAAAGTGTATCATTCTCTCTCATCCAATCACTATAGTCATTAGAGTTTTCAGCAGGGGGATCTATAGTAAGATAGTTGAGTTTCCCTTTGGCATTAATATAGACCTTCACAACTTGAGCCCATAACAAGTAATTGGAGGATCCATTTAATTTAATAGTAGTAATCTGAATATTGACACTATATGTAGAAGCCTTAGTATTACTCATGATGATAATCTCAACATAAATATATCTACCACTGATCAAGAAGGCTGAAACTTCAATGCAAGAAACAAAACAACAATACTGACGTATAATCATATGTAATTGCCTCCATCAATTAATCAAAGGGATGCTAAAATCTCATAAATATAGGCTGCTATATGAAAATATCTGACAATAAATCTCGATTCAAATAATTATATATTTGATGGAAATCCAACAAGATCAATCAACCATAATCAATGAAGTACTCTAATTCTTGAATTCACTTATTAGTAAGTGTTGTAATCCATGTTTACAAACCGAACCTGATGAATTTGATATCTTCTGATCTTATATGTATCGAGACTTGAAGAGAAAACAAAAAAAAAAAAAAAAAAAATGCAACTTTAGGTGGCTGCGCACTAGAGAAGAAATAGAGTTATTAGGGGACTCTCAAACCAACAATAAGTTCAAGGAATCAAGTAGTTAGATCTACTCTAATACCATGTCACAAAGTTGATTAGAGAACCCACAGCAAGTAGCAAGAGAGAAAGAAGGAAAAGAGAAGGAATAGAGAGGAGGAGAAAAAGAAGGAGAACGTAAAAGAAACAAAGAGGGGTCTCTAGATTTTTATGTAACAGAAGCCCTACACCCATTGTATTTATATTAAATATAAATTGTATATGACCATAATACCCTTATGTAAGTAAAAAAATGGATAAATTTCAAAAAATAAAAATAACTTAATTAAAGTAACGTAATAACCAACAATACATAAGTGGTTTTAAAAACTATGTTGCCTTGATTAGTATTGTAATTGTGTACATATTGCATAAGGAATTGATTACGTTCTAACATATAAATATTCATTCTCAACTCCACACTAGCAAAACAAGGGATGAACACTCACATCTGTCCTTATAACTCTCAATCGCAAAAAATATTTAACACTCATGTTAAGGACGTACCCGTTATCATTGCTACAAAACAAAAACATTTTTTTTTAACAAGATAAATTTCGATCTAAGTCCTCTAAGGTTTAAAACCAAGTCCCCAATGGAGTCGCTAAACTATCGTGACCTACTCATCAACACAAGGAGAGTAGGTTTAGAGGTATTACCTAAAAGATGAGCCTACAGCCCTAATTTTAGACGTGAACTCTCACAAACCCATATCTCGTGCTATAAGAATTTTATAATGAGGAGTCACCACTACACTATTTGGGTCGACTAGAAACCAAGTGAGATATGGGAGTGTAACTTACTTCCTACGTAACTAGAGAATTTAGGGCTGGGAATCTAATTATACTAATTAAATAATTAATGCACTTTCAATACATAATTTTGTTAAATTCAAAAAGATTTTTGTCAAATAGTTTGGTTCGATTTTAGACTTATCCATTAATATGTGAGGTGATCATGCGGGTTCGTAATTATTAAAATAACAATCAGCAACCAAAGTGACGTTAAATAAATTGCATTAGGAGAGTAACAACCTAACATTACCAAATAAAGAATGTGCCATTGCTAACTAAACCAAAGGGAAACCATAATCAACATAAGGAAAGTACACAATCGAGGACATTCGTCTCTAAGGAAAATCGAAACCCTATGGTGGAGCCATAATGACTTGTTCAATTTTTAAACACAATTTTAGATCAAAAGATCCCACTTTTTAAGAGTATATTAGCTTTTTTTCTTAATTACTGAAAAATATTTTTTGGAATTTTCAATTTTTTTGAATTTTTCATTATTTTTATTTTTTAATCCGGAATTAGGAGCCTGGGACGGGCCTTGGGGCCCAGCCCGAAATGGGCTGCGGCAAGTCACATGACTTAAGGACACGGAATGAGCTTTACACATTAGGAGGCTTTAATTAGTAAAAAGCTAATGGGCTCATTTCATAGAATTAAGTCCAATTGCTCCAGCATTTAACTAAGCCCAACTCCAGCAAATCAAGCTCGACCCAAAGCTAAATTAACACGCCCAAACTTTCTATAACTAACCAAGCCCACAAGACTATCCTAAGTAAATTTGAAGCCCACTCCCAAGTTCAGTCCGGAACCCCTAAGGCCGACTTCCCAATCTGTTAGAATTGGCTTACACATTTTAAAAATTCAATTTCTTATGATTAAAAAAATGATATTATTTACATACTTTCATGCAATTCAAATCTAGTGGACAATTTTTATATTTTTTTAAAGAAATTGAGGCTTCGTTTGCTTCTTGGAAAATGTTTTCTAAGAAAATAACAATATTTTATGATGTTTGCTTGAAATTTGGAAATAAATATTTTATTTTTATTTTTAAAAAAATTAAATTATTTTTTATTTTTATTTTATTTGTTCATTTTTTTGTTCTTCTTCAGTTGGTGATCGGCGACAAATGACGCTCTAGCTCTCCGGAATTAGACAAGCTCAAGCATGACCCGATCACCGACCTTGAGCCCCCTCCAAGGCTAGCAAAAGCTCGAGCTTTACCGGCCTCCAGTGAGCTTGTCCCTCGCCTAGCTAGTCATCGGCTCTTAGAAGACAAAAGAAGGAAGAAGAAAGGGGACAAAAAAAAGGAAAAAGAAAAGAAAATTAACAAATAAAAAATAATTATAATTTTGATATCTTAAAGAAGGGTTAATACATTAAAAAACCCCAAACTGATATACCTATGATAAATTTACCCTAAATGACCTTAAAAAAAAACCATAAATTGGTACATTTGTGATAAATTTATCCTAAACTAATTTGTTTGACTGCCAAAAACTCTAAATTATGTATTTGTGGCAAATATACTCTATATTAAATTGGATTGATATTACGAAAATGGTACAATGGTGACAAACATAGAATAAAATTCCAAACCAGAACATTAGTCAACTGTCATGTGTTATCTAACTCAACAATTTAATAGTAAAATTTAATAGAAACTAACATAGAATAAATTTGTCATAAATGCACTAATTTTTGGTAAATTTGTCATACATGAACTAGTTTCGGATTTTTTATAGTCAAAAAATTAATTTGAGTTATATATGTCACATATATATTAGTTTGGGATTCTTTAGAATATTAACCTTTGTAAAGAGAGAGAGAGAGAGAGAGAGAGAGAGAGACCAATATCCCTTTTTTTTCTTTTTCTTTTTTATGAACGTAAAAGGGAACAACCCTTGTACAAGGCTTCAGAACAAAGAAGGTCCAGAAGGTGTTGAGGAGGGGAGACAACCCAATTCGAGGGAAGTAAAGAATGCCCATGGGCTTTTGCAGCCCAGTCATCAACAAAATTGGCTTCTCTTCGACAGTGGTGTAGCCAGAGGTTAGGGAAAGAAGGGAGAAGCGCCGCACATTCAACAAACAATGCTCTACTCTCCCATGGTGTCGTGCAAGGGTTTTGCACAGCATCCACAAGCACCAGACAGTCCGTTTCTAGCAAGAGGTGATCCTGTGTTTTCCTTTTCTACAGCCAATATTTAAGGGTGAGATTTAGTGCTTGCACCTCTATTTGCAAGGCCGAGGAGGCGGTAATAGTGTTGGTGAAATCGTCGAGCAGCTGGCCGGAAGAATCACGACAGATGCACGCCACAGCGCCTTCGTGATATGCTATTGGGTAAGCACCGTCGATATTGATCTTCATTATGCTCGGTTCTGGAGGACGCCACAGCTCTTCGAGCCCAATATTCCATTTGATAAGCCTAATCTAATCCAAACCAAGCCAAATTACAAAAAAAAAAAAAGCCCAATAGGTGGGCCTCTTTCCATCAATCGCGCATGCATCACCTCTGGAACAGCGTGACCACAAAATTTGTGTTCCAATTTGGCCATATTCCATATGGTATTTTCCCTCTAGTATGAGTTTTTTGTTTCACGATCACATAACTTACTAGCAGACATTGGAGATCGATATACATAACACAAGTATGGACTAATTCCAGGACTACGTTGGATTATAAGCTACACTTATTAGAGGAGATCTCCATGCAAGACTAGTCGGCCCGCCGCCTCTTTAAATTAAGTGAACGTTGGCCTGCCTTCGGAGTAGGGGTGAGCATGGTTCCCAGGTAGAACCGGGAACCAGAGAACCGAACCGGAGGGTCCAGTTCGGTTCCCAGTTCTTAAGGGACCAGTTCCGGTTCCCAGTTCCCTTTTTTTGGGAACCGGGAACCGGAACCGATTAGGGCTCCAAAAGCCCCAAATCAAACCTTTAGTTCATTTCACGTAGTTCTCTCAGTCTCTCCCGTCATCCTCTGCCTCTGTCCGTCGCCGACGCTGCTCGCCCTCAACGCCACCGCCGGACGTTACTTGCCCTCGACGCCGCCATCTGACGCGCTAACCCTTGACGCCGCCATCGGACGCTGTTGGACGCCAGTCGCCCCGTGCTCGCCTCGCCCTTGCCTCCCTTGACGTCGTGGCACTCCCTCGCCTCGCCTCTCAGCCGCCGCCGGACGCCAATCGTCCTGCGCTCGCCGCGCCCTTGATTTCATATGCGAATGCAACAGAAATAGCGAGAGAGAGAGAGAGAGAAATAGCGAGAGAGAGAGAGAGAGAGAGAGAGAGAGAGAGCTGCAGAGCTGCAAAACTTTCCGAGAAAAACATGGTGGTGGAAGAGACGGTGAAATCTGCGGTGGCGGCCGCAACCGCCGACGACCGAAGAACCCCGTCGCCACAAATCCTAACCCTAATTCGAAGGGCGTTGCAGCGGCGACCCAGAGCTGGAGGAGGGAGAGATTGCAGGCCAAGAGGACTTGGCCGAGCAGCCAGCGAAGGAGGAGCCCAAGGCGAACCAAGCGCATCCGCTCAAGCACTCGTGGACTTTCTGGTTCAATAACCTTGCCGCAAAATGGAAGCAGATGGCTTTGTGTGCCTCCATGCGCCCAATCTAAACTTTCTCTACCGTCAAAGAATTCTGGAGGTGAAAAAATTTTGCGCTTTTCTCTTGAATTTTGGGAACCCAGTTCTAGAGTCGATTGAGTTGTGGTTGGGTTATTCTCTTTTCTGGGTGATTCTTGTTATCATCATGTTATGGCTGATGGGTTTGATGGTGTTCCAATTTTGTTCTCGCTGAATGCAAAGTTTTATGGTTAGGGAGAATTAGTTGCTCTGCCATTATGGTTATGAGGAGTGTCTGCAGAGAAGGACTGTGGCTGATTCTGAATGCACCGACCTTTGATAGAGAATCCACATTTCATTGTACAATATATTTGTTCATGTGTCCATCGATGTCTTGTCTTCTTTGTGATCAACATGAACAATGGAAGCGACCTACAATAAATGCATCTCGAAGGTACTTTTAATTGTCTTAATTCAGCAAGTCATGTTTCAATTTATTATTTGCGCACTTGTCTTAATCTAATTTGTCTCATTCTTTTGGTCCTCTGGTGGTGTTCAAGTGTGAAAGTTTTTCGTTGCCAATTGCCTCGTGACAATTCCTTCTACTTAAGTGAACCCCCACGACATGATGGGAGTGACAAACCTTTAGGGAGTGGAGGTAGCTTTTTATGTCTTTTCATAGTCAATCATGTTCTGATTTTTGTCTTTGGAAGTGGATGGAATACTTTATGACAGTGCACATACATTTGAGTAGATGAATATGCTATCCTTTGTTATTTTATCAGTTTATACTTTATGACAGTGCACATACAATGACTTGGTTCTGTTGTTGTCTCTAAGGGCCTAATTTCAAAGACTGAACTCATAGATGGGCTTTTGACTACTTGTTTTGTTGTGTTAGTCTCATGAGTTTTCTCAGATCTTTGGTGTAATCATCTCGTGTCATCAAGAATGAACGGATTTATTGACTCTTAACCATCCAAATTCATTGTTGTACGCTGCAGGACAAGGAAGAAATCCAGGAAATCACTCCAAAGATGGGCATGGACGAAACTGAAACAGGTGGAATTCAGCGTTTTGAACTTCTGAGGAATGAGTTGATGGAACTTGAAAAACGAGTTCAGAAAACTACTGAAAAATCAGACATTGAGGAGGTATCTTTTAGAGTGCCTCTCTTTGTGATATAAATTCCTCTGTGCATCTAATGTTGATAAACCCTTATGGTTGGGTGCATGTATATCTTTGGAGGGCTCAGAGGTTATATTTGTAGGAATTGTTGAGCTCTCTGTGTGCGAGTGTGTGAATTTCAGGTGCGATTTCCTGTCCTATCCATATACCATGTCTATTTCAGGTGCGATTTCCTGTCATTGTTTCATAGATGCTTCCATCCATTTCTAAACAATGTTTCAACTGATGTTGTGAGGTGTGGAATGTTGATCAATATATCGCAGTCTTTCACAGTGTCATCATCCAACTTATGAAAGCTTTGATCTGTCTCTTTCCTTCTTCGTTATAGTTTAAATCTGAAAATGAAAAAAAAAAAAAAAACTGTTGGATCTCGGAACCGACCCTAGAACCTATGACATGGTAGGTTCCAGGTTCTTGGCTCTGATGGGTAGGTTCCAGATTCCAAAAAATGAGGAATCTGTACCCGATGGTAGGTTCCAGGTTCCAAACGGAATCAAATCGGAACTGGGAACCGCTCACCCCTAGAGTTCGGAGGGTGGGGCCCCTGCAAAAGTTGGCATGCCTGCTCTTTACATTAACTAGTACGAAATCGAAGGTTAAGATTATAAATATAAAATAAAAAAAAAAAAAAAAAAAAGCTTCAACTCCAAATGAGTGTAAAGTATGAAGACCAAAAATGCGCAAAATCCAATTTTCAAATTATGTTCTTCGCAATCCCGGAGCTTCAAAAGACTCAAAATCTGAAAGGACTATATCGGCATGCAAGCTCCAGCGATAATGAAAGGTCAAATTGTGACAAAAAAAAAAAAAAAAACTGTGCTAAATGGTTAGGAAAAGTTGTTACATGTGTGAACATTCCAATCCCAGTCCATTGAAATTTTAATTTTAAGTATTGCTAATCGGTTCCGTCAAGTGGTCAACTTTGTTGGAAAGGCATGCAAAAATGATGAGATTCTGGGACCCCTAGCGTCAAGTCCCGAAATAAGAAAAAGAAAACCCGAAGAAGACAAAAGAGCCCAAAAGACAGTGTCAACATAGTATTAGAGCTAAATTATCTTACATTTTTACCCTTCCTAATTGACCAGGATAAGCCCAGTTTTAACACTTTTAATCGACATTTTGTTTGTTTCATGGAAAATAAATAATTTTGAATATATATAATTTTAAAATTAATCAACTCTATTGATTATCAAAATGAACGAATGAAAAATATTTTTGTCATCCACAAAAACGTATAAATATAAATAATTTGTTGATAATGATTTTTTGACTGATTATTTCAAGCAATATAAATAATTATTTTTAGAAAAATGTTTTTCAAGTCATTTATTCATTTTTTATGAAATAAACGAAGCCTAATATTATAACTATCCCAAAGTTCGTGGACCGACATGATTTGTTTTATCATGAATCAAAAGGGAATTTTTTTCATTTTTTTTAGGCCTCATGCTCCTATGTTTCGTATGATCGCGGTGTTCCTTCGATTTTGACGACCCCCGAGCTACGATGGTGATAGTCACCCACTTAGGATATAAGTCAGATGAGTATAAACGGGTGTTATTGGGGACTTAAATGAGTTTCGGATTTTAGATATCGGGATGATTTTGAGGCCAATCATCAAAAAAACCTACAAAATTCGAGATTTTATCGTTGGAAAAAATTGATAGCTGAACCTCGCTATCTATAAAAGTTTCTATATCTATATCCATTGTCCAATTTTTAAAGTATGACAACAGCATTTGAAGTCAATCTTAAACTTTGGAAAAAAGAAAAGAAAAGTAAAGTAAAGAAGTAAATGCCAAGCCAAGCTTGGAATCGAAGGGGACGATCCATCGTCCTAATATGCACATCTCCCTGTCTATTTTTTCTGTATGTCACCATCGCCGAGGCTATTTTTGAAATTTGGAAATATCATCCATTGTGCTAACGGTGGCACGTAACATGCATGTGGTTGACATCCAGCAAAAGTTTATGGTGAGATGAGGGTCAATTGAGACAAAATCATCAGTTTCAGATGCTACTCTAAGGCAACCCATCTTATGACCCAAAAAAGCCGTTGGCCGAAAACCCACGTCGCACAAGTCCGGTGCAGGTCTTTGTTAATAGGTAGTCCCCACTGGTTGGATCTATGTCAAGTATGTCCAAGTGCAAAGCTGTCCCAAGAAGTGACCATTAACCGTTTAGATAGATGAGCGCAATTTCCCACGAGCTGGAGCCGAAAACGGAAGAAGAAGATTGAACTCGCCCTTTCATCACTATCACGTTCCCTACCAAGAAATTTGAACAATGAAGAAGAGTCGAAGGCTGACCTTCGCTACGCCCTGCTGGTGGTCGCCACGATCATTGTGAGCGCAACCTACCAAGCCGTGCTTCAGCCTCCAAGCTTCAAAGCAAAAGTCGACGGTATTTCCACAAAAGGCTTCCTCGCATCCTATGCGTCTTGGATGAATGGTCCTCTTTGCAGGGACATAGCATACGTCGTCTTCATAAGTGGAAACGCATTCGGACTCTTGTTGTCAGTCCAGATGATCATTTTCCTCACCAAAAATCACCCCGTCAAGAAGCCGCTGTTTCTCTCCTTGGCCGCAATGGTTCAAACTTACTGCTGTACACGTATTACCTTCCGATCACGTCACTGGACAAAGAGTTCGGTCTGAAATCCGTGAAAATTGTTGACCGTGCTGCCGCTCATAATTTCAGTTATTCTTCTACTGGCACAGAAGTGGTTGGCGGAAGGTTTAGATTTTTGCTTGGACTGGCTTTCTCCGCATAACCTCGTAGGTAATATGTACAGTCTAAAGACCCAATCCGCTTCGGATGGAGTTGAGCTGAGAAAAGAAAGTCCTTAGCAGTATCGGATGGAGTTTGTTTGACAAGGTTAGACACTGATTTGCTGTCCTTAATTCTCTGAAGTTGATTGTGTAGAGTCTGCGAATGTTTCCCTAGATTGTATTTTCGTAATAATATGTGTCCTTAGTCCAAAGCACGTTTGTAACTTCACATATTGCAGTCGAGATTTCGTGTTGCTTCTTCAAATGAATTTGGCCATCAACAGGACATGTATGTTCTGAGAATTTGTCTTTGAGAACAGTTGGAAGAATTAATGTTAATAACTATGAGCACTCGCCAAACGAATGGGGATGGATATGAGACAAGCCGTGATTATGGAGTCAGAAGAAAAGCGCAGGATATGCAAATTTGGTTGGATCAAATCGACTTGTGCTGATAATACAAATTCAAATGAAGGGAGGGTTTGATTGAGTAAAAGAAATTTTCATGAATTAGTTTTTCAGACTTGTACACGTTTGATTTGCTCAAAAAAAGTACCCATCAAAAAACTATTTACTATTAAAGAAAATATTCATGCATAAAATAAGATACCCTAATTTGGAAGGGAGAAACGTTTTCCTTGAAAATGATTTTTATGAAAAGTACTTTCTTTTATCAAGAATTTTTTTTCCCAAACATACACACCCCAAATCGAAAGACCATAACTTCATGACACCGGTGGTTTTTGGCCAATAACAAAAGAGTAACTTTTTGAGAAGGTTGAGATCTAATTCCGAAGTACTTTAAATTTATTTATTTATTTATTTATTTATTTATTTATTTATTTATTTATTTATTATTATTATTATTATTATTATTATTATGTATAAAAAAACATATTTTTTGTGGGACTTGTATTAAGTACTTTATTATTATTTTTGAGGTTTTTTGTGATATTAATCTTAAAGCAAACTCACTTTCAGTTTCAAAGAGAAAAAAGAAAGAATATAAAACAAGTATCTTCAATTTAACTTTACATGAAACCGGGTCTTCTCGGGTCCTCCTACCATTAAAGAAAGAAAGCAATCGGGAACATTTTGGCCTTCTCCAACTCCACACTTTACCAACCACTGGGGGTTCGCCCCAGTGGCCACTCTTCCATCTTGGAAGGGGGAGGTTGGGGGTTCAAATCCCCACATTCTCAGGGGGGATTGGGGTGGGGACGATTTCATTTCAAGAGTGGATTTCGACTCCCACGCCTTGCAAGAAGGTAGGGCAAAAAAAACAAAAAGACAGTAATGAAAGCGCGTTAAGCAATTAGTAATCTTTTTATTAAATGCATTAAGTAATTCTCTTTATAGTAACTTTTAGGTAATCAAGGAAATTTTCAATTATTTTGGTGAATAAGATGGAGGGAGAAGGAAAAGAAAATATAGAAGAGACTGTACATGAAAATGCATTCGATAATTAGCGACTTTCTCAATTAATGCATTGGGTGATCCGCATTATAATAAAGTTGAAAAATAAAAATAAAAAACCAAATTTGCACTAAAAGTCAAAGAGGTCCATTGCTAAAATACATTTAGGCAACCAATGACTTATTGGGCAGATATTATTGTTTGAATATTGGATGATAATTAATTATTTTCATAAGTGCCAAAGGGAAAAATTAGACCAGGGCCTGCACGATATGGTGCAGATTCACCATTCTGAGTTCTAATCCGCAGGGCAGATATGTCCACTCAAGTTTGCAGAAGCTGAAGCTGTAATTGCACCATTATATTCCGGTCTTTTGATCGTAAGCAATGATTTTCGTTCTTCTTGTTGTGATAGGATCTCCAGGATCCATCTCCCCGATTTCTCCATGATGATCTTCAACCTCTGCGAAATGTTGTCTTGATCCTACATGGCCTCGTCTGCTTTCACTTTCCACTACTCTAGCTCATCTTCTTTTGTTGGCCGTCTAATGTCACCACCTCCCAATCAGGTTCCATATATTTTTTATTAGCCGCGTCCGTATGCTCCAATTTATTTAATTATTTAGGTAGATATGATGGAAAGAAGGTAATAAAAAAAACAAAACAAACGGTCCGTGAGAACTTGTTAGGTAATCGATGACTTTTTCATAAACGTATTAGGTGATTCACATTATAATAAGGTCTAAAAATATAAAAAGAAAATTCAAATTTTCACTAAAAGTTAAAAAATCCCCTCCCTAATATAACATTTAGGTAATCGATGACATTTTTAATAATTTAGGTAGATATGATTGTTTGAACATAGAATGATAATGAATTATTTCCACAAATAACACTGAAATTAGGCTATTGTTAATTTCATTTTTATTAAATAGCCCAGCCAAATCATGTAGCATAGATTCAAAATCATATTAAACGATTTAATATTTGTTACATTTGATGCTGCAAATAATCGAATATGATTGTTTAAACATAGAATGGTAATGAATTATGTCTAACACCAAAATTAGGTTATTATCAATCACATTTTTATTAAATAGCCCAGCCAACCTCATTAATCATGTAGCATAGATTCAAAATCATATTAAATGATCTAATATTTGTTACATCTGATGCTGCAATAATTGAATATATACCTCGCACCTAATTCACATGGAAAGTTTCGTTCCTTGACTATGAACATACAGTTTTCAACAATAAAAAGAGTAAAAAGGGCTTTTTTCGTAATTATAGTATTTGCCTATTGAGCCCAACATCTCATAAATGAAACCTTTTTTTTTTTTTTTTGGAATCGTAAAACTCTTTAAGCAAGTGCTTTTTATTGATTAAATCAATTCCCTTGCGTTGCTCAATAAATTACACTTACAAGGCGAAATCGGAATTAGTTGTTAAAAAGTCTGATTCTCATGAATATTCCTTTGTTTTTCATGATTTATATTTCTACTGCAACTGAAAATTTGCTGAGCTTCGTCACTGTTTGAAGGTGCTGTCTTTTCTGTTTCCTTCTCGGAAGATAGTCCCGTTTTACTTGCCATTGGAGGTTCAAAGGGGAGACTTGAAGCAAGTGGAAACCTCGGCCATCTTCTCAATCACAATTGTAACTTCTTGCAATTTTCCGTTAAAGGTTTATATTAATGACTCCTATGTGGTTGGGGATCTGTAGGTGCGGAATACATTATTCGATGCGGCTGTATCAGGAGATTCCAAAACTACAGCAAGCCGGAAAAAGCAGAATCTGATTCTTGATGCTGCCAAATGAAAACACGGTAGAAATACCTTAGATCTTCTCGTTGGTGTCCTTGCTCAGTTCTTCAAACGCATTGAAAGGCCTGCAGTCGGGTAACTCTGGGGTCGAGTCATGCACTTGTAGGCTTGTAGCAGCATGTTATTTGGCATTTTTAAATGTCTCCGTCTTGCTTTGAGTTTTGAGAAGAAAAAGCAAAGTGTTATTTCTTAGGGGGTCTAGGGAACAAGTGTTACGCATGATATATGAAATTAGTGCAATAGTGTCGTTTTGACTCAAAATCCTGATCAAACAGTAGTTTCACGCATCGACTTTGGAATCGATGTAATCGGTAGAGCGAAAATCATTCAATGGAAGGGATAGGATGTGATGAGGTAGGATCTCTCGGGGTCCACAATCAATCAGAGTCGCCTTCGAGTGAGTTAACCTTTTGTGCACCTTGAAAACTTCAAGTGAAGCACAGCAAAAACCTACCTGAGATTCAAGTTATAGGTACGTTATCATTGCAAGACTCCTATATTGGAGGGTGCAAAGCTATGGAAAAGTTTAAGTGCTATATCAGGCTTGAAGAACCTTCACCGTTTGAGCATCTATGCATGATCTAGGCTGCAGATTGTTGAGGGCCTTGCCAAACTAGAATTTTTTACTTGTGTTGGTTGTCTACAAGCGTCTTTCACTGGAAACATTGCTTGGCATATCAAAGCCGAAATTATAGGATATGCCGAATTCAAGTTAGACAGTACAGGAAGTCACTCGACTCTTCACCAGAAGGCCATATTCCTTTCAAACGCTACAAAAGGATGGATTTCTTCAGAGAGACCAAAATCTAAATCCACGACAGCTGACTCTGAATCAGAGACAAGCAAGGTGCCTCAGCCTGGACTATTGTAACATCAATGGATTTCACTCAAACATAGCTAGATGCATATTTCTTTCAAAACTAATTCAAACATAAGTAGCGAGAAGCATGCCTCGCACATATTTATCATATGAATGACAAATTTATGGAACGCGCAAGAAGTAAATCAACAATGTAAATTAACGAAAAATTACAATAGCCTGCAATCAGCCTAGGATTCTCAATCCGTGCCTACCATAGCAAACCAAAAGTCCCCATATGTGAGGGGATATCTGATGGGCGATGTCGGCATAAAGCAGATTTATAAGAATGAACTAAAAGTGAAAGAGATTTGGCAGGCAAAATGTTTCTATACGGCTGCTGGCAAGCCTTTTATTCGTCTCATCATCTTTTCGCTCTCTATAACTGGTAATATGCAGGTTTTGATGTGTCCTTTGAAAATTGCTTTGTCGTTCCTCTTTACCGAGTTGTTACTGTAATGGGACAGAACTTGACCTATATGCTTTTGTAATGATACGTTGATCAAAGTATGATCTCCTGCTTCACACCCGATCTCCTTTCTAAATTATTTTCAAATGGGAGGATGCAGGCAAAACCTATTTTCCGCAGTATACAATCAGATTGGTTGCTTATTTTGAGAGAAGTATGCAATAAGAATATTCGACGATGTATCAAATTTCATGCTGCTGTACTGAAACAAACCTACAATTAGTGCCATGCAAAGCGTTAGGAAATCTATTCTATAATTTATGCCTTCGTGATGTTATTGAATTGAAAATTTCCCGAGGCAAAGAAAGTTTTTCTCACAAGTCGCAAGAACCTCTCACTAATAGCTGAAGCTGCATATCAAATGATATAGTAGAGACCTACCACATAAGTCATTATAAGCTGAACCTTCGAATACTCAATCATAAACAAATCTGCCGTATTTTCACTTTCCTACTGTAATATTCAAAAACCTATAGATCACGATATCTTTTTTATAAAAATATTTTCCTCTTAGATTTTATTTGGTTGTTTAACGTAGGTCAATCACCCTCCTTTTCCTTTTCAATATGTCAATGCTATGCACGTACATCTTAAGATTCGTAACCGATGCACGGTAAGACTGAAAAGAAGCTGAAAGCGTTTGGTGGAAACTGGAAAGTAACTTAGGGATGGATCGAGGACAACGCTAAATCATAAAAGAGTCTTTCACCGTTCAAGACAAAGAAATTATAAGGTTTACCGTAAAAAAATTGGATAAAGACTGAATTGAAAGCATATGATCAAACTCAAATCTGAATTCTTCCAATGAAGAATGGGGCACACCTTTATAGTGGTAACTAGAAAACATTAAAGTCATAGGAAATTTAAAACACACGAAACTTACAATTCAACCCTCCAGCCTTGCATTGCATCAAGATTTGTGCAATGCATTCAAACTCCAAAAGTGAAGGGCTTCTTCGTCCTCTTGGATCACGCTATGCTCCTTCGATGGGCCAAAAGCTACTCCGTTTGCTTGCATAATTAACAAATGGGCTTTGGTTAATTTGTGAGTCTCGAAGTGAGGCTGTGAGCGGATTGTCTTCAAAGGAGTTTCCAATCTCTGATCATCCTACATAACTGACTTGAAAGGCGGCTTAAACTCTATCTTCTGGGTGTGTTTTCAAAGATTCCAAGGTACTTCTCCATGTATCTATATTCATGTTGCGGCGTAAATCTGATCCATGTTGCACGATAGCCAGAGGAAGCCCTCCAACAGCTGTGACAATGTCTATGGACAATGAATCATACTCAGAGACATCTTGGGAAACATCCCCTAGAAAAGCATGCTTACGAAAGAGTTGAAGAGCACGGTCATGTCTCATTGGCTCCACCTTGTATTCTCTAACTGCTCCCGCATTGAAAGCATTTAAAACATTTCTTTTTTCTGTTGTCACAATGATTCTACTTCCCGGACCAAACCAACTAAGCTTCCCAGCTAATGCTTCGATTTGTTTATTATCATGCACGTCATCAAGCACAATGAGAACCCTCATATTAGCAAACAGACATTCCATTTTTTTGATCCCGTCACTAAAAGATTCAAGTGGTGCAGTTTCTTTTTCCTGAAGGTCAGAAATCAACATGTGTTGTAAAAGCTCTACTTTTTCAGAACTAATATCTTGAAGGAAGCTACATGCATCAAACCAAGTACGCATCTCGTTAAAGACGACCTTTGCTAATGTAGTCTTTCCAACACCCAGCACCCCGCATATTCCAACAACTCGTACATCTTTTTCAGGTACTTTGACCGCTTGTCCATCGCTGTAGACAACACCAAGCTTTCTCATCACTTCTTGAACATGATGATCAATTCCCACTAGTGCCTCGGTTACATTTTTGTCACCCTTCTTCAACTCCTGCGAAACACGTGCAGCAACCTCTATTATGAGCTGGGAGTCGTGCCTGCAAAACATAAGTAAGAAGCACGAGGATGGCAAAAGAGTTACCAAAAACATCAAAAAGTAGACACGAATCAAAGTCGGGAGTGAAGCGACAAAAATCAAATCAACCCACACAGGCATGGGGAATCACGGTCTATTAGCAAATTTTGAAAGCGATGTCAATGCTATCTGCAGAACAAAAGTTCCAGCCAAGGGGGAACGAACAGAGAGTGGGGAACCAGGTCGGCTGGTCTAAATCGCAGTTACTTCATAAGTCGAGTCATTTTCAAATGGCCGTTTTAATGGAGTCATACCGGTTATTCAATAGGCATCATATAGAACTTCAACCTGCTACAATTTCGATCATTATTGAAATGATTACATATTTATTTATTCAAAAAGGTTTGGGTTCATTTTCACATCATCCTACACTTTGTATTTCCATTTATCTAGTAAAAAAAACAAAGGAAATGAGAAGTAAAAGCATTACCCTCCATTTATGTTCTCCCGATCATATCCACTTAATTTCCCGACCTGTCGAAGAACCTCCTTCCATGTTTTGATAGTATTTGAGTCGACTCCATCTATCTCATGTTGATTGAAGTACCGTTCAAAATCCCCAGCCTGGCCTTTTACATCGGAGGGACTAATATCATAGAAAATAGGGATAATAGTCTGTCCATTTGATTTTCTGCACTCCCACATTTGTACCAGCTCATGGAGGCAACTTTTACTTGAAGCATAATCTTTGGAGAGGATGGCTATCAAGAGCCTCGACTGCTTGATTGCCTCTTTTAGCTCTGGCTTGATCTCTTCTTCGGCATGGGGGTTTTCATCATCTCTGAACACTGTGATCCCTGCATCTACCAATTTGACGTAAAGGTAATCTGCAAATCTATTGCGAATATCTGGGCCTCTGAAACTCAAGAATACTTCATACTTGAATCTAGACGATGAAGATGAGGTTGAAGATGATTCCTGTCAAATCAAGGAAACTAAACAGCTTCACATAGCTTTCGTGACCAAGTCTTATGCATCTGGCCAAAAGAAAAAGGATAAAAAAAAAGGCATAATCTTATGGTTTTGATGGAGGCCAACCTTACCCAACAATTGGACTGCACCCGAACCCTACGACTCGGGCATTGACTTTTTTTTTTTTTTTAAATTCAAGATTATATGAAACATTCGTAACACTATGAATTCCCACGTAATTGTTTTCTTGATACTTTCGGAATTTAAATAATATTTTGTATTGCAGAAGGCAATCAATAGCAATAGTGCTTGGTGTTTGGATAGGATATCCTGATTTTCAAAATTCAGTGGTTCAATAGTTCATGCCAAAGAAGATTGTTAACATTCCAGACGAATTTTAGCATTTGTTGGGTCGAATTGCAAGCTGAGGACGGATTCCACCGTATTGATGTCAGAGAAGTTTGCAGTAAGAATACAGTTCCCAAAGATGTAGAGAAAACTGACCGGGTTTCTTCTCTTTCTGGCGGCTTCAACTGCAAGACCAATCATTCCGAGCAAAATCAGAAACGCCATGGACCAACTCGGAGCCAAGGTGAGAGACAGAATCACGAGAGCCAGCATTGTCGCCATCCAAGCCTTCGCCCCCAAAGCCATCACTCGCTTTCGCGCTTTCTCTCAGAGAGGCACTGGAGATCTATAAGCATCAGACAACACTATACATTACGCTTTACGCATGACCATATTTTGTTTTATAAATGACCGAGACCGCTGACTTCTGGTCACCCGCAAATGGACAACGTGAGGGAAAATTATCACGTACTACCAGTCTCACTTTAGCTCACATTGGGAGTTATTAAAGGCACTTCATCATGTTCAAACACTGAAAGCATGGTTATCAGGAAATTGGTCTTTAAGAGTGATCCATCGTGGATGCGGTCAGTGCACCAAATAATTTATTTGAGCCCTTATTAATGCTAAATTGATTCACTGATCCCTTTCACACTCATATCGCTACGAGGTACCGACTCATGAAAAAACACGGATGGTTATTTCCGATTCTGCCGTTCTAGTCCAAAGAGACGAAATTTAGAAGCGACGGCGAGCTTTCTTCGAACTTGCCGTTTCACTTTTGATTTTTTATTTTATGAACTTTGCATTTCGACCCCTTTTTTACTATGAAACCTCTAAATTATTTCAGATAAAGGCTCCGTTCGTTTAGGCGAGGACCTGCACGATATGGTGCAGATTCACCATTCTGAGCTCTAATCTGCAGGGCAGATACGTCCACTCGAATGGACCCACAATTGTTAGAAGCAGGCTGCTTCTACCAGCTGAGAGGCACAAAGTCGATAAACAGAATGACTTGATCGGCAGCAATGCACTCATCCAAGAGGAGACGGCTCTCCAAGGAGCTGGGCACACGCCGTTGCACATCAGCTGTGTCGCATGCCATTTGAATTTCATCCCAAGAGCTCCTCGAGTCGATGCCAAAGTTTGCAGAAGCTGAAGCTGTAATTGCACCATTATATTCCAGTCTTTTGATCGTAAGCAATGACTTTCGTTCTTCTTGTTGTGATAGGATCTCCAGGATCCATCTCCACGATTTCTCCATGATGATCTTCAACCTCTGCGAAATGTTGTCTTGATCCTACATGGCCTTGTCTGCTTTCGCTTTCCACTACAATAGCTCATCTTCTTTTGTTGGCGGTCTAATGTCACCACCTCCCTATCAGGTTTCATATATTTTTTTATTAGCCGCGTCCGAATGCTCCAGTTTATTTAATTATTTAGGTAGATATGATGGAAAGAAGGTAATAAAAAAAAAACAAAACAAACGGTCCGTGAGAACTTGTTAGGTAATCGATGACTTTTTCATAAACGTATTAGGTGATTCACATTATAATAAGGTCTAAAAATATAAAAGAAAATTCAAATTTTCACTAAAAGTTAAAAAATCCCCTCCCTAATATAACATTTAGGTAATCGATGACATTTTTAATAATTTAGCTAGATATGATTGTTTGAACATAGAATGATAATGAATTATTTCCACAGATAACATTGAAATTAGGTTATTGTTAATTTCATTTTTATTAAATAGCCCAGCCAAATCATGTAGCATAGATTCAAAATCATATTAAATGATTTAATATTTGTTACATTTGATGCTGCAAATAATCGAATATGATTGTTTAAACATAGGATGATAATGAATTATGTCCACAGATAACACTGAAATTAGGTTATTATCGATCACATTTTTATTAAATAGCCCAGCCAACCTCATTAATCATGTAGCATAGATTCAAAATCATATTAAATGATCTAATATTTGTTACATCCGATGCTACAAATAATTGAATATATACCTCGCACCTATTTCACATGGAAAGTTTCGTTCCTTGACTATGAACATACCGTTTTCAACAATGAAAAAGTAATACATATTTCTTCTAAGTGGATTAAACCCCGATAATATATATTTCCTAGAGCAATACCAAAAACTTAATAATCTCATATCTAATACATACAAGTGCAATTTTCAACACGAGTTATTTCTTATTCTGTTAGAATGAACAGTGGAATACGATTAGAGTGAACAGTGCAATACTATAAAAGTGAATAATGAAATAACTCATTAATGTGAACAGTAAATTACGGTCATACCCATTTAATCAATCACACTGAAATAAATAATTATGATTCCAACATATTAATCAATCTCAAATCACATATTAATCATTTATTTCATTAATCAATCTCTTGCTCCAACTACACATTGATGGCTCGTTCGATTGAATAATTTTAAGCACACCTCATTGTACAAACCACTGATCAATACTCAATATAAAATTAATCAATCTTGTCAATAGTATACTCCACTCTTGCTTTCGTACTCTCTTTTTTTTTTTTTTTTTTTTGGTCGAAGAAAGAACTGGTATTCATTAAAGCGTAATATTACAACCTGAGATTAAGGCATCAGCATATACTAAGTCAAGCAAAATGTAAGGGGGAAATAGGTGCCAGTTGTGGGCCGAATCATGGAGGTGGGCCTTCGAAGCCCAGTCAGCGGCTAGGTTTGCACCCCTCCTGCAGTGCAGCATCGTGAGGTTTGGAAACCGAGCAGCCAACAAGGAAGCTTCATCGACGACAGAGCGCAGCTACCACGGCGACGATCGCTTACCGTGCAAAATTTCTACAAGATGAAGACAATCCGATTCAACCTCTACAGCAGCATCGTTGAGTCCTTGGCTGAGGAGATAACGGAGTGCACAGATGAGGGCTTGGCATTCGGTTTCAAAAGCGGAGGTCGCACGGACACGACTCGAATGGCATCAGTTAGTCTCCCTCGTGATCTCGAAAAATACGGGCGATGGATCCAGCGGTGCTCCCGGGATGAAAGCGCCATCGATGTTGCACTTGAGGGTACCCACTCCGGGAGGACGCGAGGTGGGACAGATCGCTTCGTTGAAAGGCGGTGTCCGGACCGAGGTGCAGGGGATGCTAGTTGTTGTGATTTGAGCTGGAGGACTGCACTCTGAATTGCAAGGGCGGGAATGGGTATCTGATTGCGGAAGATAAAGTCATTTCGCAATCTCCAGATGTGCCAAAGGGTATACGCAATCAACTCTAACCCAGGTACGTTGCTAGGTAAATCCAACCTTTCTGTTAGCCAAGAGGCGAAATTTGTTGTGGTGAGTGACGATATTGGTAGGTTAATGTGAGGATCTGACCAAATAGGGTATGTCCATGGACAATGGAAAAATAGATGTTCGAGGGATTCAAGGACTTGCTGATGACAGAGAGCGCAGGAAGGATCGGGTAGTATGTGTCGGTGGAACAAATTAGCCCTGGTTGCAAGGGCATTGTGACATGCTAACCATAGAAACGTTTTGATTTTCGGTTCTGTCTTCATTGCCCAGATTCTTTTCCATACTGCTGCTGCTGAATTTGTTGATGTTGATTCTCTGCTTGTCGGAGGATGTTGTAGTGATTGCATGATGGCAAAATAGTTGCTACGTACAGTGTAGTGACCATCTATTGTTGCTGACCAAATAAGTTTATCAGTTGAAAAAAGGGGTCTTATCTGTATAGAGAGAATTTCAGCAGTAGTCTAATCGTCAAAGATACGTTGGAGTAGATTTTGGTTCCAGTTGTTATGAATGGGATCGATTAAATCGGCGACCAGAGCAGGTTCTTCTCGGTTCGGTGGACCATAAAGTACTCCCATAGGCAGCCACCTATCTCCTCTGATTTTGATGTGTTTGCCATTTCCCACTGACCATCGAACATTAGGTATAATAGTGTCTCGTCCCATCAGCAAGCTTTGCCATCCCCATGACGGTCGCGATCCCCTAGCAGCATGCATGAAATCTGTCGAGTGATAATATAAACCTTTAAATAACCGACACCATAAAGCTTGAGGCTACTGAAGCAGACGCCATGCATGTTTGCTAAGCATGGCTCGATTAAATGCAATTAGATCATGAAAACCCATTCCTCCATCTTCCTTCCTGTTTTTCAGAAGCTCCCATCTTAACCAGTGGATACCACTTCTATTTTGATCATTTTTCCACCAAAATCTAGCAATTCTTGATTCGATAGTTTTGCAAATAGAAAGAGGTAACTTGAATATAGACATGGCATACTGAGGAATAGATTGAACAACAGCTTTGATGAGGATCTCCTTACCCCCTTTAGAGATAAATTTCTCTTTCCATCCCTCTAATTTAGCGTTAACTCTGGCAAGTATCCAGGAACACATCTCCCTTTTAGAATGGCCCCATTCGGAAGGTATGCCTAGGTATTTTCCATAGCCTGGTAGAATAGGCGTGATGAGTTCCGAAGCCATATTTTGCTGCAGAAGTTGGGGACAATTTTTACTAAAGATGAGTCCTGATTTATTTCGATTGACAAGCTGTCCAGTGGCCAGACAATAGAGATTTAAAATATTTGCTAGGTTACGGCTCTCCGAATACTACCAAATAGAAAAAAAGATTGCATCATCGGCGAAAAGAGATGGGATAATTTAGGACACCATCTATTTAAGCTGGATACCCCGAATGTGTCCTATATTAACAGCTTGAGTGATAAGGGTTGATAAAACATTAGCCAAGAGAATGAAGAGGTACGGCGATAAAGGATCACCTTGGCGTAGACCACGGGATGGGCGAAAGTAAGGCGAGGTGCTCCCCGTTGAATTTCACACCGAAGGTGACGGTGGTGATACACTGGATAACCCAATTAACCCATTTTGGATGGAAACCTAGCTTAAGGAGATAATCATTGAGGAAATCCCACTCAACCCTATCATACGCCTTGGTCATGTCAATCTTTAGGATTACATTAAATCTACAAGTCTTCTTTCTTGTTCTAAAATGATGTAAAACTTCTTGCACAATGAGAATATTATCCTGAATTTGTCTACCCTTAACAAAAGCAGACTGCTCATGTGAGATAAGAAAAGGCAGTCAAGGCTTAAGGCGGTTTGCAAGTACCTTTGAAATAATTTTGTAAGCAAAGTTGCAGAGACTGATGGGGCGGTACTGCTCAAGCTTCTCGGGTTGGTTTGTCTTAGGAATCAGTGTTATTGTAGTCTGATTTAGACCCATAGGCATAACCCCTGACATTAGAAAAGTATTTACCAGAAGGAAGATATCATCTTTAACCACTTCCCAATGCTGATGATAAAATAAGCCATTTAGTCCGTCACGGGCAGGGGCTTTGGTAGTTCCCATTTGGAAAGTAGCTTTCGTACTCTCGTTTCCTCTCTTTTACGAAGACACTCTCTCCTTTTTTATCTCCTCTCTCCCTCTCTCCTTTTCTCCTCTCCTTCGCTCCTCTTTGTTTTCTTCTCCCTCTTTCACCTTGAGGGCTCTGCTTCCCTTTCCTTCTCCCGTCCCCCCAACCCCACTTCCTTACACCCCCCCGGGGGGGCGTTCTTCCCTCTGTCCTCTCCTGGTCTCCCACTCTCTCTCTCTCTCTCTCTCAGTTATTACAGCGAGGGAGCTTTTGAGTGTGGGCCCCCACCTGTGTTTTGTGAAGAGAAGGGAGAGAAGAGTCCCTTTGCATTATGCTGTCGTGAACGGGGAGCTCGATGTCATGAAGCTAAGCTCTCCGCTTCGCCTGAGTCCGTCCAAGAGTCAACCGCCCGAGAGGTGACGGCGCTTCACCTAGCCTGAAGAACAACTGGCTTGATGCGGTCGTTGTGTTGGTAGAGCATCTGAGACAGCACAAGAAGAAACAGCTGATCAATCGGAAGGACAACAAAGGCAACACCGTCTTGCATCTCGCTGGAGGTTCCCTTTTTTTATAGCACTTTTCTTGGCGCATCATTTCAGTAAGGGTGTTAATTTGGTATCCCACAAGGCTACAGTATGCAAAATTCTTCTAAGCAACGTAATTTGGCATATCGTGATTAAAAAGAAAAAAGAAAAAAAAAAGTAATTTGGCATATCTGAAAATCAATGAGAACAAAAAAGAGATTGAAAAAAATTGCAGGTGGTTTGACTTCATCCTTCGTGGGCATGCTATGGATTGCGAGGTCGTAGATGTGTGCGCCTCGAACGAATTGGCTTGACGCCTCTAGATGTCTCAATCCTCTCACAAAGGGGGAGCAGGAGATAGAGAGATGAGAGAAACTCCCGCACGGGCTGGAGCCAAACGCGGAAGAGGAAGATCAGACACGCCCGGTCCATCACTAGTCTCGGTGGACGACGACGATATCGAAGGAGCTACCAGTCATCAATCTGATGGGGAACAAGCAACGAGTGCTCCTCAATCGCCATTACGTTTGCCATCGAAAAATTTGACAAGAGAAAAAGAGTCCACGGCCGACATACGCAATGCCCTGCTGGTCGTCGCCGCGCTCATTGCTAGCACCACCTACCAGGCCGTGCTTCAGCCTCCAAGCTTTATTACAAAAGTCGATAACAATTCCACAAGAGGCTTCCAGGGATACCATGCATCTTGGATAACTGGTCCTCATGGCAGCGACTTAGCGTACATCATCTTCATGAGCGGCAACACTTTCGGATTCTTGGTGTCCGTCCAGATGATCATTTGCCTCACCAGAGGTCTCCCCGTCAGGCTGCCGCTGTTACTCTCCGTGACCGCAATGGTTCAAACTTACTATTGTTTCACGTATTACCTGCCGTTCACATTACAGGACAAAACGTTTGGTCTAAAAAACGTGGAATTGTTGAGCATGCTCCCGGTAACGATGTCAATTCTTCTTCTACTGGCACAGAGGCAGTTGGCACTAGCTTTAGATTTTTGCTTGGAAAGGCTTTCTCGGTTTAACCTCCTAGGGGATATGTACAGTCTAAGGACCCAATCAGTCTCAAATTCGAAAATTTGGAACAAAGAAAAAGAGTCAATAGGTGACATACGCAACGCCCTGCTAGTTGTGGCTGCACTCATTGCAAGCACAACCTACCAAGCCGCGCTTCAGCCTCCAAGCTTTAAGATAAAAGTCGATGATAATTCAACGAAAGGCTTCCTCGCACACTACGCATCTTGGGTGACTCTTCCTCGAGGCAGGGATGTTGCGTACATTGGATTCATAAGCGGCAACACATTTGGACTCTTATTGTCTATCCAGATGATCATTTGCCTCACCAGAGATCTCCCCGTCAGGCTGCCGCTGTTACTTTCCGTGACTGCATTGGTTCAAACTTACTATTGCTTCACATATTACCTGCCGTTCACGTTACTGGACAAAGTGTCTGGTTTTAAAAACGTAGAATTGTTGAGTGTGCTGCCGGTAATGATGTCGATTCTTCTTCTACTGGCACAGAGGCGATTGGCACTAGCTTTAGATTTTTGGTTGAAAAGGCTTTCTGGGTTTAACTTCCTAGGGGATATGTACAGTCTGAGGACCCCATTCATCGTTGTTAATGATACAAAAAACGGACAAATTCTCCCACGGGCTGGAGCCGAACACGGAAGAGGAAGATCAAACTCACCTGCTTCAACACTAGTCTCAGAGGAAGATCAATCAGATTGGGAACCAGTCACAAATTTGAAAATTTCAAACAAAGAAAAGAATTCCATAGGCGACATACGCAACGCCCTGCTAGTCGTCGCCGCGCTCATTGCGAGTGCGACTTACCAAGCCGTGCTTCAGCCTCCAAGCTTTGCAATAAAAGTCAATGATAATTCAACAAAAGGCTTCCTCGCATACTATGCATCTTGGGTGATTGGTCCCCTTGGCAGGGACATCATGTACATTGGATTCATAAGCGGCAACACATTTGGACTCTTGCTGTCGATCCAGATGATCATTTGCCTCACCAGAGATCTCCCCGTTAGGCTGCCGCTGTTACTCTCTGTGACTGCACTAGTTCAAACTTACTATTGCTTCACATATTACCTGCCATTCACATTACTGGACAAAGCGTCTGGTTTGAAAAACGTGGAATTGTTGAGCATGCTGCCAATAACAATGTCAATTCTTCTTATACTGGCACAGAGGCGGTTGGCGCTAGCTTTAGATTTTTGCGTGGAAAGGCTTTCTCGGTTTAACCTCCTAGGAGATATGTACAGTCTAAGGACCCAATCCACCGTTGTTAATGATAGAGAGATGAGAGATATTCTCACACGAGCTAGAGCCAAACACGGAAGGGGAAGATCAAACTCGCCTGCTTCAAGGCCAGTCTCAGTGGAAGGTCGATCAGATTGGGAACCAGTCACAAATTTGAAAATTTTGAACAAAGAAGAAGAGTCAATAGGCGACATATGCAATGCCCTGCTAGCCGTAGCCACACTCATTGCAAGTGCGACCTACCAATCTGTGCTTCAGCCTCCAAGCTTTATGGTAAAAGTCGATAATAATTCAACGAAAGGCTTCCTCGCATACTATGCATCTTGGGTGACTAGTCCTCTTGGCAGGGACGTCGCGTACGTTGGCTTCATAAGCGGCAACACATTTGGACTCTTGCTGTCGATCCAGATGATCATTTGCCTCACCAGATATCTCCCCATCAGGCTGCCACTGTTACTCTCCATGGCCGCACTGGTTCAAACTTACTATTGCTTCACATATTACCTGCCATTCACGTTACTGACAAAGCGTTCGGTCTGAAAAACGTGGACGTGTTGAGCGTGCTGCCAGTAACAATGTCAATTCTTCTTCTACTGGCACAGAGGCAGTTGGCGCTAGCTTTAGATTTTTGGTTGAAAAGGCTTTCTCAGTTTAACCTTCTAGAGGATATGTACAGTATAAGAACCCAATCCGTTGTTGTTAATGATAGAGAGATCACAGAAATTCACGCACGAGCTGGAGCCGAACGTGAAAGAAGAAGTTCAAACTCACCCACTTCAAGACTACTCTCAGAGGAAGATCAATCATATGGTGAACCAGTCACAAATGCTCCTCAATCATTATCACTTTCCCCATCGAATAATTTGAACAAAGAAAAAGAGTTGATGGGCGACATACGGAATGCCCTGCTGGTTGTTGCTGCACTCATCGCAAGCACAACCTACCAAGCGGTGCTTCAGCCTCCGAGCTTTAAAACAAAAGCGGACAGTAGTTCCACAAAAGGCTTCCTTGCATCCTATGCATCTTGGATGACTGGTCCTCTTGGCAGGGACTTAGCGTACATCGCCTTCATGAGCGGGAACACATTTGGACTCTTGGTGTCAGTGCAGACGATCATTTGCCTCACCAGAGATCTCCCCGTCAGGCTGCCGCTGTTACTTTCTGTGACTGCAATGGTTCAAACTTACTATTGCTTCACATATTACCTGCCATTCACCAAACTGGACAAGGCATTTAGACTGAAGAACATGGAATTGTTGAGCATGCTGCCGCTAACAATATCAATTCTTCTTCTACTGATACAGAGGTGGGTGGCGCTAGCTTTAGACTTCTACTTGCAAAGGCTTTCTCGGTTTAACCTCCTAGGGGATATGTACAGTATAAGGACCTAATCTATCATTGTTAATGATGGTTTTTCTTCCCCTGAGGTTGAGCTAAGAAATGCAAGCCTTTAGCAGTATCGGATGAAGTTTGTTCTACAAGGTCAGATATTGATTTGCTGTCCTTAATTCTGTGCAGTTGATTGTGTGGTATTCACGAGTTGTTTGCTAAATCATATTTTCCTAATAAATATGTCTTGAGTTAATAGCACGTTTGTAACTTCACGGACAGCAGTCGAGATTTTGAGATGTGGTTGTCCGATTTTTCTTCTAAGTACTCATTTGGCCTTGCTTCTTCGGATGAATTGGCCGAGAACATCTTCGTGAGGTTGAGATTTTGTCTGTAAGAGCAGTTGGAAGAATTAATGTTAATCTCACGAAGAAATTAGGCGTAGGTTTTGTAATTTTGAAGTTCCCCTGATCAAGCAATTTCCAACAAATAAAACCACAATTCATGCTTAGAGGAGGGCCAGCACTATATTGTGTGGATTCATCATTATTAGTTCTAATTAGCGGGGCAGATATGTCCCCTCAAACGGACCTACGATTGATCGAAGCAGCTGAGAGGCACAATGTCAATGAACTGAATGACTTGATCAGAAGCAATGTACTCATCCTAGAGGATAAGGCTCTCCGAGGAGCCAGCCACAAGCCCTTACACATCGGCTGTGTCACTTGCCATTTGAATTTCACCTCGGGAGCTCCTCAAGTCGATGCCGAAGGTTGCAGAGAAATGAGTGACGATCGTCTCTCACAATGTTTTGCATAATGTTGCGACTATATACTGTCTGCAGCCTAGGTTGTTGTCCAATTAAATTTGTGTTCCATGGATTAAAATAAGTAGGTAAGACATAAACTGTGAGCAGTGTGCAGAATATAGTTAAGAGGGTGATAGCTGAATTGTGATCAACTTCAACGAGGCGTTTCTTTACTGTTTGAAACAATCAAGGAAAAAAATCTCAAACATACAAGAGTTCCTCACATTGTCTAATAAGACGTGCAAGAAAGAAAAGGAAAAAGAAAGGAAACATTCACCGTACAAAGGGTTTCTGCAGCCGTATTTAGTCTCTGTTACATGAAGTCTCCAAGTTTAAAATACCAGTCTCTCTCTCTCTCTCTCTCTCTCTCTCTCTCTGCTTCATTATACCTTCAACTGGGTTAATACCATAGGACCTGGTTTTTAAATTTGATAGACCCATATTTCAAAAGTCAAGGAAGCAGGACAGGACCAAAAGACAGTAAAAGTTCAATGTTTCCACCTCCTATCTTCAGGATCAAAAGAAGATTTAAGATTTTAGTGCAACATAATATTCTTACATTCTCATGCCGTGGCGTTGGCCTATGGAAAATGATTTGAACTTAACAGTATTTCTTGATTCTCAAGCGACCATATAACATCTTGTATTACTGCTGGAAGCGATCTTAGATGGATTTTAATGCTACTTTGCATTGATATAGCTAAAATCTTGACGTAGCAGAAGCATTTGGTATGGTTTTTTTTTTTCATTTGGTCTAGTTTTTAAGCTAGTAGAGTATACTGATTATAAAGAACAGGAGATACCTGTTTTTTTCCCTTTTTTTGGGCTAAGAAACCGATCTTTCTTAAAGACTTGTATACAAATCTTCAGCATACATTGGTTACATACAAGTGAACTCATTTAGTTCAAAGCAGTAGTCCTTTGGGCATATTATAATGTAGCGATGTTTTTTCGGTGATGAGAATTTCTTTAATAACACTTGCGTCGAGTGATTTTGTTTATTTGCTTAGTTCACTAAACGACGAGAGAAGAGAGAAGGTTGCCTAGTACAGGCTTAGTTTATGTATCAAAATTTAATCAAGAATACAGCAAGAGATCGTTGGGCATAAGTAAATGAACTTGTTCTGCAACTCTCCGTGGAGCAATCCGGCTTAATTTTCATAATTACGTACAATACGAGATGCTGAATCAGTCGATCATGTCACATGCAGGAAAACATCAGGGGAAAAAAAACGAAGAAGAAATCTTTATGCAAGACGCTCTTGCGTTCAATGGAGTTGGTTGCAGTTTCCAAAAAGCTTGAGCAGTCGAAATTTCGTGCCTTGTGCATAGACTCTGAATTCGAACCGAATGTGAATGGGAATCGAAACACCATTTTCGTCTGTCTATTATCTCTTTGTGCCTTTTAAGTTGAGCGTCAATACGACATCTGCAGGCGTGTGATCGCATGATGCATGTAAACAGTCTGAGGAGATCACTAACGCCATGGCAGAGAAATGAATTCATGCATGCAGGGCATTTAATACGTGCCCGGAAAATCTTTTTGCAGCAAAAGAAAATATTTTGCAGCCCAAGATGGAAAGATTCTGGTCTGAGAGCTGGCTTTGATTCTCTACTCTGTTTCTCTGATCTCAAGCTCTCTCCCATTCAAAACCAGCGCCCTGTTCATCTCTCTACATTTACTCTCCTCTCTCTCTCTCTCCCCATCATTTTCCCCCTCTCACTTTTCTTCGGCACAGCAAGAAGGACAACAAATGCAGAGAAGCATAGGTGCTTGCCTACTCTTAACGTCTGTCTTCTTCCCCTCTTGGCCAAAAGATCTGCACACTGGTCTGCCCGAGGAGCGTCCTGCAGTCCCAGAGAAAAAGAGTCTTCGCATAAGGTGTTCTCTGGAGGCGAAGCGCAGAGTGCCCAATGTCATCTTTATCCGTTTCAAGGATGCGCGCCGAGGAGCGGAAAACCGTAGCAGCGAACTCGAGAAAGAGTCTCCTCTGTTTCAAGTGGTTCGGGAGGTGGAGGCATGGTTGGTGATGACGACGACGAGGTCATCGTGATTACTTATAGTGAATGTGGTGGTGACAAATCTATTTTGGTGCCATCTTCACTGTCCTCTTCACTTTCACCAATCCAATGACCTTGTTGTCTTCATTGCCGGCCATGCCTTTGCCTCCTGCCCTACTTAAAACAGAGAAGGCTCTTTCTTGAGCTCCACTGCCACCGCTCTCCGCTAGTTGGAACTTGGCACGCATCCTCGAAACATAGAAAGACTGAAATCGGAAGCTCTGCGTTTCGCCCCAGAGGAACACCTTTCCTTTTTTCGGGCTCTGCCATCGAGAAATATCCGGAGAAGAAATCTTCTTTCTTTGTTCGGGCTTTGGATCTTGATGCTAAAGGAAAGCAGGAAGCCACGATATACTGCAACTCTTTTTTTAAGAGTAAATGAAGGCAAGAAACTTGAAGAGGGTGAAAAACAGAGAGAGAAGCTACAAAGATGCAAAGTTTTTTATTTTTTTTAGTTGCTTTGTACGCCCTATTTTTCAACATTATATTCTTTTAATTCTGTACTTATAGTTCTGCGTACATGTATGAAAGATTATTTGAAGTTTTAGTGCATAGAACCTTCTTAACTCCAGAAGGGCAAAGAAATCTGTCATCCGTTTCAACAATCCAAATTATTTTGGGTAGCTGAGTTTGCATCTGCCAAAAGAACTCCTGAATCCGTGCGTGTCCGTCCTTCACAGCAGCTGTTTCGGTTCTAGTCTTTTGAAGATGACTACCTCGTTCTGGTTAGACGTTTAGTTTTGTCTATCCTATGCAGGCAGGATTTCGCATAAACTACTATTTTCATGGAGCAAATTTAAACATTGGCCTTTTAGGCAAAATTGATTGTCACAATACCTGAAATGTCAATTTGCTGGCCATCAATTTGTTGAGAGTGATTATTCATGTCGCGAAAGACCATGTCGTGTTTTCGTAAAGACTTGGTAAATTTCTCACAATGTCTTGAAATGGCATGTTTAGTCCAGTAGAGTGTATGGAATGGTATGAGTAGGATATTACTTACGTCTGTTGGTGTTCAGTGAAGTGTTACAAGTCACTGCAAAAGAAATTGTAGTACAGATTTGATAGGTCTTGTGCTTACTGTTGTAACCATTGGACTGGATGTGTAATCAGTCATCTCTAAAATGTTCTAAAGCAATGCTGAGTATAGAGTTCCTTCTCATTTCTCTCCCCTGATGATTTTTGTCTTCTCTGATTCTCTCAAAACTCTCCCACTCTTGATTTTGCTTGCAACTTTGCAACTCTAGCTAGTTTCTTGAAGGCTAGGGAGGGGATCTGCAATTTCAATGTTCCAAGGGCAGCCAATGCATAAATACAAGTCATATCCATTTCAGTTCCAAGCAACAAAGAAACTAGAATTTAGTCTGTAGGTAAAATTTGGCTTTGTGATTTTGCTTTTCTTTTCTTTTTTTTCAATTGACTCTGCACCAACTAATCTGAATGATTCGGTGTAGTTTACAGAAACGGAAGCCATACGCTGGTCAGTTACCTGGCGATTCTCTTTCGTGTGTAAATTATGATTCTCTAGTTTACTACAATATCAGTAATTTGCTTACTAATAATGTGATAAGCAAGTTACCAGTCATACTTGGTAGAATTTCAAACTAATCAACAATTTCAGAAATCTACCAATAAAAGCTTTGCTTCCTTTATGTACATCAGAATTCACCCAACCATCAGAAATTAGAGCAGACTTTGGCTCTGATGAGAGCATAAGAGATGAGCGCAGAATTTCACCATTCTGGTCACATTATTCATAATGTTTCATCTTAACCGGAGCTGATGTTGATCATTTCATCTTCAGAGATACAAAGATGTCGCATTGGCAACTTTTTTAGGACATAATGTATGATAAACAGAACAAAGAAGAGGATCTGAGTTGAGTGTGTGTGTTTGAAATATATATATATAGAGAGAGAGAGAGAGAGAGATATGACCACAATTCTTAATGACTCAGATTTTCTATGCACAAACGATTATACTTATTCATCAGGAACTAACCAACTCGTGACTATGAAAGCTGAACAGTTCGGGAACTAGATGGAACGAAATAGTCAATTTGACAAGCGACCAACCATGCATTTAGAATTGGCAATGGTAAGATTGTCTATACCTACCTATCTGATCATGAAAGGAACGTCGGGATGCGATAAGTACTGCAAACAGATCCAGAAAGAAAGATTGTCTGAACTGGTTTCCTTTCCGATGGACAAGGAAAATGGGCAAGAGGAGAAAATCAGGTGTGGTTGCCAGAGATAGAATAGTGGATGAGATGACATACAGTGAAGACCTCAAGGATTTGTTGATCAGATACTTTACCAGCCAAAGGATTCAGATGTCTCTGAGAACTTCGACTTCAAGGCCACCCCTCAATTGGCTTTGTGAGCGTGACGGGCAGCATGGGACCGTTAATAGTTAGTGCAGAGAACATGTGGTATCAGTTTTTAGGTCTTTGGTAAGTGCAGCAACCTAATGCTAGGAATGTGTGATTCATTGACGCGGTGGCCAAAGACCTTGCAAACCTACCCTGCATGTTCTTTGCACTTAACTATAAAAGTCCTGAGAGTTTTGTGGTTCTCTCAAAACTCTGCTCCATTAGTTCTGCTCGCACCACTGCAACTCTATCTAGTTCGTCGAAGGCGGTGAATTCGCCACTAAGGAATTCCACAGCAACTCTCTGAAATTCTTTTGATAATCTAACTTGCTCTGATCTTATGAGAAGATCTATGCATATCACTGCTTCGTCAGCATCTGCACTAAAGAAAATCTGGCCCGTACGGCACATCTCTTTTAACTTTTGAATTGGTTTTCACTTCTTTTAGACTCCTGGGTTAGTTAAATTTTTACATCTACTGCTTCTGGCCGGGATGTGTTAGATGTGATGCATTGAAGTACTTAACTGCGTAACTCTTTTAACTCGTTAGAAGAGTTATCCAAATATTCGCATGAAATAAACCTTTTATGCAACCTACAATTTATTCGACACAAATTAGTTGTCAAAAGACCCCACACGCTCAACAAAATTGTGATTGCTTCATAATCTTCATTCCTTCTGGCTTTAAGTTAAATGATGAAAAAACAATTATAAATTGATAATTATAGAGGATTTTTTTTTATCCTACTTGACTCTATTACAAGACACCTATGTTAATCCACAACCATTGGTTGACAGAGTGAGAGTCGCCTCTAATCAAGTCTACCAAGTGAGTTGAGAGAAACACAGAGATGGCTTCCAAATTTTCAATCTCACTAGCATTCCCATGTTCTATCATTTTGAATCTTGTGGTTGGCATCCATGCCTGTGGATTTACTATCTACTAGGATCAGAATGGTAATGAAAGCACTTTAGCTAACGCCCGTGCCTCCAAAAATTATAACTTTGTGAACCTAGCTTTTCAATCTATCTTCGGCAATGGCCAGACTCCTATGATCAACCTCGCCAGCCACTGCTATCCTTATGGTGGAAGATGCACCAGCTGAGCTCCAAAATCAAGTCTGCCAAGCTAGGGGAATCGAGGTGATGCTCTTGATCGGAGGAGGCGCGGGAAGTTACTATCTCACTTTTACCAAGGATGCTAGACAGGTCACGACTTATCTACAGGACAACTTCCTAGGAAGGCAGTCGTCGTCTCGGTTGTTCGGGGACGTGATGCTCGATAGCATCGAATTTTGATATCGAAGGAGGCACAACATAGCATTGGGATGATTTGGCTAGGCAGGATATAGTCGTAGAAGAAGGTTTACTTGACTGTAGCCCCTCAGTGTCCTTATCTGGACACTCGGGTTGGAGATGCCCTTCAAACAGGATTGTTCAACTACACTAGGTGTAGTTTTACGACAATCCTCAGTGCAAATAACTACAATTCTGGGAACAAGGGTAATATCCAAGATGCATGGAGCAATGGACTTCAAATCCTGTCGGCAAAATCTTCTTGGGATTGCCCGCGGCTCCGAATGTAGTTAACAATGGTCCTATTCCCACACTAGATCTTACTTTTGCTGGACTGCCAACCATCAAAGGATTTGCCAACCATGGGGGCGTGATGTCGCGGTCCAACTATTACAATGATCAAATTGTATATAACTCTTTCATCAAGGACTCTGTTCTTGCTTGTAGATATCTAAAAATCTCCTTATGTAATCACATAAATTTTTCCATATCAAATTTATTTTGATGATGGTATCACGATGATTATTTAATGATTCCGGTCAAACGACACTACAAACTTGCATGATCTCCACAAAAATTCGCAATCTTAAGTTAATTTACTTTTTTTCCTTTTGGTGTTTATTCTCAAGCTTTCATTGAATCTCAAGGAATAGCCCTTGGCAAATGGGTTATGTTTTGAGAGTGATAGGTCACTTGTAACAAAAGAAAGGTAAAACACCAAATTGATATATTTGCCAACTGTCACGTGTTATCTAACATGACAATTTGACGATAAAAGTTAATAGAAATTAACGGATAGTCAATTTGTCACTTATGTACTAATTTGCAATTTTTGTTTTGTCAAAGAATTAGTTTTTGATCAATTTGTCACAAACATATCAATTGAAGGTTTTTTGTGATATTAATTCAAATATATATATAAGTGGAGTGTGGAGATAATTTTTGTCTTTCAGCCCAACCCAAAAATAAAAAATAAAAAATTAGCAGCAATAAAGCAAATGTTCGGATTTTCTTTAAACAAAAAAACACTAATTTGTGGCTTTGACCAATGCTGGCACCTGCTTTCAAGTGTTCCATAGTAAAGGAAAAAACGTGAACTTTGCGCAACTCAGACATCCGTCAAGCTGTCATTCATTCTTACCGCGAAAAAAGATGACATGGCATCCTACGTGGACTGTGCACTCGCGGACGTTGCTGACGTGCACATTGGGGGCTTGATACGGCATTGGTTCGTCAGGGCTCTCGATTGAAACCGGGACGCGCGCTGCTGGGATCTCGGAGACGACGCCGTTTGGTCGAGCTACAATATAGCGACGAAGGAGAGAGACGTGGTCATTAGAATTTGGGGTTAAAAATTAGGGCTCTGGAGATTTCTCATATTGGGAGCGAAAAAAAACGAGGGTTCTTGAGCAAATCAACAGGCAATGTTGTCGATGGGAAGCAGCAATAGCGGTGACAAGGCTTTGAAAAGCTTCACCTTTTAGGGAAGAAAACATGTCCCGCAAGCATCAGATGCAAGCTGGGCTGCACACTTGGTGAACACCAAAGAATCCCTCGAGGAGGTTCTACTGCTGTTCATTTTGGAGGGACGTGCAGTCTCAATTAGTTGAAAGCAACTGAGTTGATTGGGTTCGATTTTACTTTCGGTTTTTTTTTCCCAATTGGGCAAGATATATGTTCAGTAGCTGTGTTGAGAGTATCAATTTGGATTGATCAGTGTTGAAAGTTCAATGTTCGCTATCGATTTGGATTGCTAAAGTTCAGGCTTGTTTTGAAATTTGATGGTTGGGGGCTTCTTTAATTGGGTTGACCTCCAATTGACGAATGATGACGAAGTGTTGAAGGAGGAGGTGAAGTTTGTGGAGGAAACCTGGAAAGAAATGAGGAAGGAATGGTCATTCTGCACAGGCGAATACTGCGCAAGAAAGATGAGCTCGAGGTAGCAGGGATTAACAACTTGGACTAAAGCTTACAGATGGAAATTGAAACCACGATAGTGCAAGCGAAGGAGAAGATTCAAGTGAGAGCCATGATTAGCATTGATGGGAGCGTTGATTGCGTTGACAATGTCAAAGGTCGATAGGAGGCTTCGATCTTACTTGTCCTGAATGATGCTAGTAGGCAATTCAACATTTACTGTTGCAGGGACTTGTTTGAAGCTTTTTGTGCAAGGTGCAAATGTAACCAATGAATTGGGGGAACATGATGAATGTAACCTTGGTTTTGGAGTTGCTAGTAACATGAATGTCTGAGATGAGTGTAATTTCAATTGACCAAGAGAAATGGCCAAGTCTAAAACCATAACCTGATCAAGAGAAACGCACCGATTACAAGCTTGCAGGATTCACCGAGTTGTGGAGGGCTAAAAGCATAACCTATCCATAATTTGGCCATGAAAGCTCTAACGCACCTAGCCACAATCTGGCCACTCAATGAATCTAGCAAGCTTGCAAGATTGAATAATGCATTGCGTAAGAGTCAAGCTGCAAATAATGAACGGGGGGCAACAAATGCAAATCTGAAAAATTCCACTCATTAAGGTCAAAAGAAACACATTTTTACACAGTTTATGGTTTGCTGCAGTGGAACGATAAATTCACTGCACCGTCTAAACACGTTAACCAAATCCTTTACATTGTTTCCATGCAATAGCTAAATAAAAAAGAAAAGGAAAAAGACATATCAGCGACACCAGCAGCAACAGATAACACCATAGTTGATCTTCTTGGCCCACAACTGAGGCTACTTAGCTTCATGATCAATTACAAATTGCAAACTCTTGATTTCTTGGAGGTCTTGAAATCTTACCAAAGAAAAACCCATAACCGTTAGCTGCCAGTCACACTCAAGAAACCGCTATTTAGTGCTGAAAGTTATATCAAGTCCACATTTCTTCCTATTATAATTAAAGTAGTTGTTGTTACCATTGGTCGGAAAGATCTCCAATAACGGTTACACTCATTCATCTAGCATACATATCTTGACACGGTTTACAAAGAACAAAGTATTTTTTTTTTTTTTTTGGGTAAATCATTGATCTGGTGCTTGTTTACGTGCAAGGTTGATCACTGGATGCGAGCAAAAGAGGTCTTCAAAAATGCGAGTGAGATATGATGCCAGCTACTTTGTTTTGTAGGCATCACAGGGTCTTGCTTTGAAATGCTTGAAGGACTAGTAAGGAAGAAGAAGAAATTCAGTTGGCTAAGGCATGGAGCACCAAAATATGAAAGGCTTTATAAATAGGTAAATATTTGGTCATGCTCATTATTATTGTGGATAGACTTGCATAAATAAATAGTTAAATATTTAGTCATGCTCATTATTGTTGTGGATTGAGTTGCAGTATTTGCATTTTATACATTCCCATTATTGCTGTAGAATTGTTTTTCTCTAGAGGCGTACTCATGTACTCATGCCTTTTATACATTCCCTTTAAGAATTTTGCAATGAAAAGTCGTCACTAGCCTATTGGAGTCGGCTAGAAATTAAGTGAGGCATGAGAATATACTCTATCCACTAACATGTGAGGTGATCATGCGAGTGCGCAATCATTAAACCAAGATCTTAGTTGCAGTAAAATTGAGCAAGTGCAATTAAACATAATTAAATATATAAACTAAACATGCGATATAATCAATATACGAGCAAATAAATGCCTAATTACACTAAAAATGCAATACATAGCAATTCCTAACTAAATCCCATCATTTTTGGATTTTCGAAATTTTTAATTTTTTTTAAATTAATTTTTTTTGGAAAATATATATTTTTTGTCGGGCCAGGTCGGGTCCGGTCTGACCCGAGTCGTAACCGATCGGTCCGCTACGAGAATGGGCTCATCAAATGAGCCCAGCCGGCAACAAGAGTGGGCTCGTCAAATGAGCCCAGCCGACAGCCCTAAAAACAACAAAACAAAAAGAAGGCCCGGCCCCCAAAAAAGAAAAATAAACCAAACCACCAAGCCTAGACCCAAACTTTGGCCAGCCCAGCCCGGCCCAGGGAAGCAAATGGAATCAGACCAGCTCCTTTTGCCAAAAGCGCACGTAGTGCGTTTCTAAATCCGACAATATTCAGCTCGTATTTAATTTACAAAGCTTAGTCCCAAGCCAATTTCCTATTTTCTTCTCTCTCTAAGCCCTCTTCCAAGCATGGCCCATCCCCACTGCTCCCTCGACTCTCCTCATCTTGCCCAGAACACGAGCCTTCCAATTTTCAAAATCAAAACTTAAGTCAACAACGCAAAAAGTCTGTTATGGATAGGCATTAAGGGTCCGTTCGTTTCGCGGAAAATAAGCCATTTTCGAACAATATTTTCTGGTGTTCGACTAAAATCGAAAATGTTTGAAAAATATTTTTCGGCGTTCGATGAGAAAATATTTTCCGCTCACTGACGCTGGCATTAGCGGCGCAGCTGCTCGAGGCTTGCTAAATCGACGAGCGCGAAGTTTAAGATCAAAGAGCTGAGGTCACTTTGGTCGACGATTAACCAAAGAAAGAAGAAGATGGAAACAAAAAAAAAAAATTAAAATTAAAAATAATTCGAATTAAAAAAAAAAAGAAAATTAAAAAATAATTCGAATGAAAAAAAGAAAAGAAGAAAAAAGAAAGGGGAGAAGGAAATCAGAATTTGTAGAGGTGTGAGATAGAGAGATCGAAGTAAGGAAAATATTTTTCACTTTTCAAAAGTGGAAAACATTTTCCCTACTTAGAAGATTTTTTTTTGATAAAACATTTTCATCCGTGAATTCATTTTCCGTGAAACGAATATTGGAAAATGGGAAAACGTTTTCCGTAAATTATTTTCCGCGAAACGAACGGACCAAGTGAAAATTTTCACCACTGTCTAACACCCGCACGTCATTTGAGCACTGCCCATCCCCGATCATGACTCGACAACGAAGCGAGTAACATAAAAAATGGAGCGTATTAGTAAAAGCTCATCCAAGCAAACGTAAGAAATCAGCGTTCGCCAAGATCACTGGTTCATTTCCTCGCCAGTATTCACATTCTATGAGAACAATGCACAGCATAAAACAACACGGAGGCACCACCGAACGAGACTTGCATGTTGAACCGCGGCGACACAAAACATATTTTGAGGTTAGAGAAAGCTCACCGACAAGCGTATCCCATAGCTAACACGTTCGAGCGACTTAAAATCGGAAGAATATACGTACAGCCTTGACGCAAACATTTTGTCAAACAAGTGGTGGGCGTCAAATGATCGGAGACCCGGACAAGAACAAGACTCGAAACCGGATCAAAGCTCAACATGAATCAGCAGGGAATGCTCAACACTAACGAAGGGTAGCATAAGCGAACCCGAAATGCAAGCCCCGGCTCAGTAGCTCGTGCAAAAGCACGAGAGAACAGGGCAAGACCCAGGCATAAAAGGGGTTCGGCTGGGCGTCCCTACCCGGCTCGGGGACGGCGAATGGAGGGCGAGCTCGATAGATCGGACCACGTCCGGTCTCCTCGCACGCCTCCGAGCCGGGATCCTCGGAAAAAAAATGGCTCGTCCCACGAAAAATCGAAAAAAGGAAAGAAACGTGACCTACCGGAGAGTTGGCGCAGGGAACGGGAGCCGCGGGCTCGAAAGTGCGGCCGGGAGTCAAGCGTGGCCGGACTGCCGGAGGGCTGCTCGCTCTAAAACCCTCTCCTTCAGCTGTTCTTATGGTCTCTTCACCTCCTCCGAATCTCTCCCCCAGCTCTCTGTCCTTCGCCCTCTCTCTCTCAAGCTCCCTCTCCGGTCTCCCTGTTCTTCGCTTCCTTAGACTCTCCCTGTGTTCACTTTTCTTCTGCAGGTCCGCGCGAAGACCCCTGCCATGCCAGCTGCCGGCCGGGCTGCCCCCGACCCGCGGATCACGCCGCTCGCCTGCCACACCGATCCCCCTGCTCTCTGTCGCTGGTCTTCTGTTCTGTTTTCTGCAGGTCGTCGGGCGTAGGAGGAAGACAGCTGGGCGTGGGCTGGGCTGAAGGGAGAAGGCTGGGCCGGGCCCAGGGGAAAGAGAGGCGGGCGGCGGGCCGGGCCAATGCCGGATCCGGCCCGACCCGACCTCTAGGCTTTTTTTTTTTATGCTTTGTTTTGTTTTGTTCTTTTCTTTTCTTTTCTTTTTCTCTTTTTTTCTTTTTTTTTGTTGTTTTGTTGTTTTTTTTTTCTCTTTTTCTCTTCTTCTTTTTTTTAGTTACTAATTCCTAATTTTGTATGCGATTGAATCATGAATAAAATAGTAAAATTTATGTGTCAATACATAGAAAATATATATTCCTCTGACGTAGTCATATCATATGCCTATGTCACTCTTCAATAATGATAATGAATGGAGAAGGCCTCACTTGTGCTAATGATCTTGTTGCTACACAAGCATCCTTTCCTGGAGCTAATTCCTCGCTGTGGAATTGCATATTATGTTTCGCGATAGATTAGATATTCCTGCAAAGTCAAATTGAAATCTTAAAAGGGATAGGAACAATAAGATGGATTGGCATAAAAATGAGCAAGTTTTCCTTCAAATATTCCTAAACACAGTTTTATCTCTGTGGCTAGCAAGTCAAAATAGGCTTGCCTAAAGCAGTGGAATGCTGAAGCGCGGTTATCTCGTTTCTGCTTCTATAGTTTTCTGCGGTTGCATTCTCGAATCAAGCGACGTGTTTTAATTGCCTATTAGCAAGCAGATCTGGCTGGGAAAGCCTTCCTTCTTTGCTCTTGAAGTTGGCTTGGAAAGCAAGCAAATGCAGACCATGTTTGGATTTCTGACACTACCATAAGTCTCACGATACATTCATTACTCGTTCAGGTGAGTTTGGCTGGCTCCTGTCTGTGATATTAAGAGGAAGAGAGTGACATGTCATTTAAACGAGTGTTGTGTATTAGACGGGGCATTTCCATGTAATCCATCTGATGCCACTTTTCCGGTATCCAAGTAAGAAATAGCCATCCAACTTCCTTTGGATGAACTAAGAAACTTATTAAAGGAAAAAGAGAACCAAGTACTAACAAAAAGGAAAATACCTTCATCTTCTTCATCATAATTATCCATATCAAGCTCCCTCAAACCATCCGTTATATCATCAAAACCAGATCGAACTTTGTCGTTTTGGAACTTCTCCCTAGCACAGGGACGGGAGATAATGCAGTGGAAACTTCATCAGCTTTTTCAAGAGCAACCGCATCCATGTTTCCCATCATCCTCCTCACCGTCAGTATCTCCACTGCATGGATATAGAGCGCTAACCATAACTACAGAATATTTGCAATTATTGTTTCTCTCTCAACAATTTCACTAAAGCAAACAAAGCTATCTCCCTGAAGGAAAGAGAATGCAAAGACTATCCCCATAAACTCTATCATGGTAATTTTGGCCTCAGTGCTCTTGGAAATATATGATGTTCTTACATGCCCAAACAGGCTGAATATTATTTTATCTTAATAAACTAATATAATATACATAAACAGCTTTATTGGGTACTCCTTGCTAATTGCTAGTACTTCAATTCCACTGTTCTGTTCTTGGTCACTGATTCAGCTTCATTTCACTGGACACAAAACAAGAATGACAGTCCACCTTAAAGGATACCATTGATCTAAAAAGATAGTTCAAGAACTTCACCTGAAATACAAGGGCCAAACCTTACATTAGTCGTTTGCACCAACACACCTTCAACTCTAAAAAGAGAGACCTTTTCTTAACTTCTTTCCAAAACTCCACTTGTCAAAATCTCTCGAACTTCCTCCTTGGAAGGCCATTCGGCCACCTCAGAGACTGCCTTGAAGCTCCTATAGGGATCCAAGATATCACCAATTTCATCCCTTCAAAAGACGAATGACCTCAATTCTATAAACGGAGCACCTTCCAAAATCACCTCACTCCAATACCTCAGCAATCAATGAGGAGTACAGAAACCAAATGTAACACACAATTCAAATGGAGTGCCTCGTCGGCTCGTGGGTCAACAAGAACGAGACCAGCATTCCGCCACTGAAGAGCCAGATGTGAAGTTCAGAGAACGAGAGCCAAGAGGCAAAGGTTTCGAAATGCCACAAGGGTTTTAGTCCATGTGGCTGGCAAAGGTTGTAGTAAACTGGGCGGACATCAAACAGGTTTCTATGCCGGTCGGCTGGGAGCAAATGGCAAGGAGTTGAGAGAAGAGACTTAGTGGGAACAAGTGGAAATAATGCTGAAAATAAAAAAATTCGACACTCACGATTAAGCGTGTTTGAGTTTGATATTCATTGAGGTTCATTTGAGTTAAAATTCACTTGTGATATCAAATAAAGGAGTTTCTTAAGTTTATTCAATAAGAAGAGATTACTGAGATGGTACTGAGTGCTGCGGGTGAACATATCTCTTGGCTCAGCCTCTCTTCAGGCCATGCTTTTTCCTGAAAAAAATATCAGCAGACAAAGCTGTGCCAAGCTTTTGTAGAGAAGGAGAAATCATGAGGAAAACTAGAAATATACTCCAGAATCCGCTGCTCCGTACAAACTATAATCTGGGACGTTCAATCCTGAATCGAACAACATTGTGGAAAATTATGAACCCTCTTCCAAGTCCAAAGACCATGATAATGCCAGAAAAGACCAGGAAACTAAATCAAAATCTACACTCAGACAAGAATCAACTTCAGATCAAGCTGCCGCTCATGCTCACATGACCAGTCACAGGGTGGCGTCGGAGTCAAAGTTCTCAAATGCATTGGAATCCTTTGGCTGGTAAAGTATCTGATCAAACATATCCTTCAAGTTTTTGCTGGAAGTCATCTCCTCCAATATTCTGTCTTCAGCAACCAGACTGGACATTCTTCCATCACCAATTTCCTTGTCGGCTGGGGAGAAAAACAGCTTGGACAATCTCTCTTTCTCCATCTGTTGGCTGAACTTGTTACATTCCGTGGTTCCTTTCATGATCAGATGGTAGGTATAGACTACCTTCTCCTGGCCAATTCTGAAGGCGCGGCTGATTGCTTGCCTCTCAACCGAAGGATTCCAAACCACGTCAAGCAAGACAACTCTTGATGCTCCGACTAGACTTATGCCCTCAGAGCAAGCCTTAGTCGAAGCTAACATTACTCTTGCTTGGCTCTGTGGGTTGTTGAATTTCCCAATCAAACGCTGGCGTTCCCTCAGATCGAGGCTCCCATGCATGTGTAGAAGCTCTTTTCCTTGGGAGGACCACTGGAAAGTCAATCTCAGTTGGTCACTGATGAAGGACAATGGCTCTTTGTATTGGCTGAAAACCAGAACCTTCTCACCGAGTGCTTCGCTGAGCCGGATTAACTGCACTAGGAACCTCGTCTTTATCCCAGAATCTGTGTTAGTCTTCAGATCTTCAAGCTTCTGACGCTCATGACAGATGAGAGGTTTTTCATTCGCATATGCATTGCAGCTTAGGATCAGAGAAGGGTGGATGCAGGCCAAAGACAGCTTGAACTCATACTCAAACGTGCATTGAGATCTTTGAATGTTCTCGACTATCTTCTTCTGCCTATCCCCTGGGTTTAACACCACTATCCACTCTTTTATACCAGGCAGATTCTCTTTAAGAATGCTCCCTTTGTGAACATGAACAAATGGAGCCATGATAGACCGGAGATTCACAATTGCATCATCAGCCACTTTGTCATGTGGCTGAACAAGGGAATTGATATCATCTGTTTTAGCTCTTTTCCACTGTGTTGTCTGGCAGAATTTCTTGAGACTCAGGGGGAGTTCATTGACTGTTGTGGGTCTCACTAAGCACAAGGTGTTATAGAGCTCTAGAAAGTTATTCTGGAAAGGGGTGCCCGAGAGGATGATCCTCTTCTCAGTCCGAAGTTTCAGCAGAAGCTTCCAAATGCTGCTCCTCTGGTTTTCGCGGCGTGTGCCCTTCGTCAAGAACCACTACACCGGGCAAATCAAGAAGAATCTTTCGCATCTCTGCATCTTTCTTTTCAATCTTTGCCTTCTTCACTGGATCCTTTGTGCCTTTACTATTGTGTACTGCAAGCTTCTCATACAGATTGTAACTTATGCCTACTATGCTGCTGTTCTTACTCCAGGAATAGACCTTGATCATCCGCATCACATTGCTACATCGCTTGAGGTGGCTATTTGCCTCCACTATTCTCACAGCTTCTGGATTTTCTGCCCCGGAGAACTCCGGATTATTCAAGTTGTGGAATGAAATGCTGGTGTCCCATTTCTTGTTCCACTTCCTGAACTCTTCTTCCCAAGTGAGAAGCAAGCTTGCAGGAGCAATAACCACAGGCCGGGAATTGGGAAAGAGTCTGAGATACGTGTGCAGAAAAAGTATGGTCATGCAAGTCTTTCCTGTGCCTGGAGCGTGAGATATGATGCACCCACCAACGTCGTTAGGCTCAGAGTTGGACAAGTCTTTTAGATCAGTAGACCCTGCTATGTTCTTCCACATAAACTCAAATCCCTCCAGCTGGTGCGGATACATTTTACTCCTGTCGCAGGGGGATGAGATCCAAAACAGAGCCACTCTGATGAGAGAGTTTGTCAGAGTCATCTCCAGAAGGCTGAAGACAATCCTCTTCAGACAAAGACAGATTCCCTCTGTTGAGTGGCGTTTTTGTGCCTATGGAGAATTTTTCCTACAGAATAAAAGGCGGAAAAAAAAAAGAATAATAAGGAAACAATGATTTTCGAAGATTCTAGAGCATGGACATACATTGAGGATGGCAGTGAGTGAAACAGTTAATCTAGGGAAGTGACAGTCGATAACATAACTAGGCCAACTGTGAAGTGTGGACGGTATTTTGAGAATGGATATAACAGTAAAAGCCACAGTACTTGGTAAACCAACAGAACTTACAAAAGATGGTAGAAATGGTGGCAAGACATATTTTATTTCGAGCACTATCTGATCACAGAAGAGACAAATCAAACCAATTTCCTCATCGCAAATGAGCTCATGCTTTCCTCCTGGACAAAGGGTGACTCGACTTGTTTCAGTTTCCTCCTGAAGAGAATCACAAGAACGCTTTTAGAACAACTAAATACGCAAGAAATCTCTATGAAATTATGCTGTCAGTCTTATTTGCTACTTTCCTATAGCTATTTGCCCTAGAAAAAGGACCAGTTGTAATTGCAAGAAAATTATATTTTTGTTTATGCTCTAGCAGCATAACTGGAAATTATTTCCAAACTAAGAATGACAAGATCAATGCAGAACAGCAATACAACAGCAATAAATATGACAATAATAAGAGTAGATTCATAAAAAAGTAAATGGGATCAAGCTAAGACAGCTGGAACCAAATTATATGAGATTACGGACGGCTTCAGATTGATCATTTAGTTCAAATTAGTCACAGAATCATTGAACTTTCTTAGCTACTGAGTTTGGTAGTCTCAGATATTCAAACCATGTGTGCATTGAGGATCAACTATCAAGTAAATAAGAATCTTTCTCATGGCTTCTTCTGTTTCTCATCCTCTTCTTGTGTTCTGCTTCTCATAAGTTCTCTTCTTGAAAAGTTTCCACAGCGACATCTTTGAATTTATATGGCTTAAAAAGAGACAGTACAATACAGCACAAGCAAATGACGTCAAGTTCATATGGCTTACTATGAAAGGGTATTACTTTATTTCTATAGACCGAGGAAGAATGCAATAATCATCAAATGAAGAGCATCCTCAAATGCAATTCGGATGATATGCACATCAACATCAACAATGGAAAAGGAAGGCAGAAATAAACACAGCTCACACATTTTATCTCTGCAAAAGCAAGAGATGAGAATCTGGGAGTTGCAAGACATAGAGAGGTTGTTATTTTCTAATTTAAAGAATGAAATCCCATGATCTCTAATCTATAAAACTCTCTTAGGCCAAAGAGAATTAATTCAGTCAAGCAACACTCTGACATTTGCAAACACAGCAAGAAAGTTCCTATATGCGGAGCTGTGACCTTATGCTACACATTTTTTAATCATAAGAGTGATGAAAAAAAAAATCTGAACAAAAGGATCAGTCACTTCAATAGTTACCAATCAGGTATGGAACTCATGATGGGCTGATCACAGCACAATCAAATTCGAAAAAAAATTGTCAATTGTCTTATACAGACATTTTTGTTCATTTTGAGGTGAGCTTAGATGTAGTAGTACTTCTCACTCAATCATTAACTCGAACTTATTTTGACAAGGTCACTTCAAAGGACCATATTCCCGTATAAACAAAGTAATGTACATGTGCTTAAACAACCAATTCACTTCTATGACAATTAATTCGCATTGGTACCTTAACAACATATTTGATAATACACACAAAATTCAGGGCAGATCAGCACTCAGCAGATAAGATTAAATTTATATTCGGTCCGTTTTTTCAAGAAAACCCACTCATCTTTGATGTGCCTTTAGGTTGCTAGCCGGTGTCATGAAACTTACCAGGGGTCTGGAAGAACCAATTTCATCAGCTCTAAGATAAAATTCCATCTCGCTCCACATCTTGTCCATCTCCTTCTCTGCTTCAGATTTTGGTGCCGGTTCTGGTTCCTCGTCTCCCAGAAGAACTTCACAGGAAGCAGAGGCACTTCCACCCGTGGCTCTATCCTACTTGCTATCTCCCGTTCAACTTCCTTCCAATCAACATCATCTTTGTTATCTCTGAATTTCTGAGCAGGACGTTTGAAATATTTGAGTTCTTTTGAACTACCGGATCTCTCCCAGCGAATGTGATAGTCGCTGGTGCTCCTACGATCTTCTCTCACTTTCTCCTGATGCACCCCTACACCCTCTTCATCTGACTTAGTCATGATTTGATCGACTTTCTTCTGCTCGTACATATTTTTTGAGCAGTCTCTTTTGATGTTGCTGGCTGTTGTGCCAAAAGTCTCGAGCCCCTCTGTGCTTTCATTTCTCTCTTCCTCCACGGCACAGTCACCAGCAAACTGTTTCTCCTTCTCACTTTCCTTCTGTATATTGTCTTGAAGAATCTCATCCTTCCCCCATATGCAATCGGCGAGTTTGGATAACGTATTTTCCCTTGATTCACAAGCTCGCTCTCTCCTAGTTCTGGATTCCCAGTTGCCCCTACAATCATTCCTCACAGCCTCCTCGTTACTTTTGCAATGGTGGCCTACAGAACCATTCGCAGCATTTGTGTTGGCTACCTTGCATGGCTTGCTCAAGGTTTCACTGGCTGTCCTCAGTTGCATCACGGGTTCAGCACCGCTTCTTATTCCCGTGGCTTGCTCCCCAGGCAACTTAATTACCTTTCTCTCTTCCTCCATAGTACCATGAGAAGCCGACTCTTGCTCTTGCTCAGCACTTTTGTTCACAAATGCTTTCTCGCTGCTGCAATCCTCATATTTCCTTTTCTTTTGCAGTTGTCGGATGCTACAGGACATGCCTGAATTCCTCTCCTCTCGACCTTCTACTTTTGAGGAAGTCGCGTGTCTAATGACAGAATCAAAGTCTGACTGTACATGCTTCCCATATCTTTTCTCCTGCACTCTTACGTTCTCATCATTGGAAGGACGGTCCATTTCTGCATTTAATCGTTCAGCATTATTCGCTTCTTCCCCTATCAACTCCTCCAGCAACCATTCATTGACCCACAACACTCTAAATTCCACATTCTCTTTCCTTCTCACATCATCAATCACTGGATTATCCATGCACTCAATATCATGCTCAACATTAATCGCTTCTTCCTCTTTTTCCTCCTCCACATCATCCTGCAACCATTCATTGATCCACGAAACTCTACGTTCCTCGTCCTCTTTCTTTTCTGCATTGTCAATCAACTCACTATCAAGCTCCCTAGTAGTTTCCCTTGCCCTGTATAAACTACTCAACTTGTCCTCGTGTTTTCTCTTCTTCCTTATCTCAAGAATATCCTCACACTCGGTGCCAGACACATACTCTTCCGTGCCCGAAGAAGTTTCTCCATCTGCGCTCAATCTTTCTGACACATTTGCGATGAAATCCTCATCGCTGGTGTTGTCAGCCTCAGTTGATCTCGTGGACGAAGAGGACAAACAATCTAAGCTAACATCGGTCTCATGACCATCATCAGTCACTGATGGAGTCCTCTTCGGGACACATTTGGCGCATAATCATCATTCTTTGACCGACCAAAAAAATCATTATTCTTTGATTTGAAACTTCTGCCATTTCCCTCACCCTCTTCGCCCAAAGCTTTCTCCTCATCAGAGCACAGCAAGTCATCATCAGAACAGGCATTAGACAAGAACTTGTCACCCCTAAACCTGCCATTTTCATGGCCACCTACACTCTCATCAGACTCAAAGTCTGTGCTGTCCTCTTCATCAGAGTCAATCCTACCGTCAGCAACAACAGCAGTTTTTTGACATTTATGAAAAACCCAGTTAGGCTCAAACCTCCGTGCTGTCTGAGGTTTGTAATCGCCGGACTCTTCTTCCTCCTCACCACTTCCACAGCCATCTTCACCGTCTGTAATAACAATGACCTCATGGCTGCCATCACCGGCACTGCCTCCGCCTCGGCCTCCCAAAGCACCCGAAACAGAGGAGCCTCTTTTTCGAGGTCTGCCTCCGCGCTTTGCCCCCGAAGATTCGCCCTTCTGTCTTCCAGGCTCTGCCTTGGAGAAACGTTCGGCAAAGGAGTCTTCTTTCCTTGTATGGGCTCTGGTTCTTGATGCTACAGGAAGGCCAGAAGCCATGTTTTTGACAAATAAGGACAGCATACTCGGAGAGCATGAAAATGGGAGAGGAGCAGGCCAAGGGGGAGAAGCAAACCTAGAGAGGGAGAGAGAGAACGAGAGAAAATGAAAGAACTGCAAGAGACAGAGGAGAGGGAGTGTACTCAGATAGAACAGGCACTGGTTGGCTTCGCATGGGAGAGAGGTTCGAAGTCAAAGAAACAGGGGAGAGAATATTAAAGCTTGTTTCAGACCAAATCTTTCCATTTTGGGCTACAAAATATTTTCTTTTGCTGCAAACAAATAAAGAACAAAAAATCCTGGGAATTTATCAAATGTACAAGTTAATTTTTTTCCCCAGTCAGGGCATTGATAATCTCCTCAGTTGTTGAAATGCATCATGTATGATGCAGATCGCATGCATGTTGATGTTGTATTGATGGTTAACTTTGGAAGCAAAAATAAATAAGAAAAAGGAAAATGGTCTTTGGGTTACCATTCGCTTTTGGTTCGATTCGCAGGCTATACCCACAAGGGCAATGATCTCGTTTGAAGGCAAATTATTGTCTCTTAATTTAGCATCTCGTGCTATAATGCGAATTACTTTATATTACTCTATATAAAGTCGTAGAACAAGTTCATTTACTTACATGGACTTCAATTTGTCCGACCATCTCTCATTATTGTCTTGATTAAATAGTGATATACATAAACAAAATATATACAAGGCAACCTTCCTTCTTCTCTTGCAGTTTGGCGAACTAAACAGTCAAACAAAATTGCTCAATATTAGTGTTATTGAAAATAATTCACGTCACCGAGAAAAAATCGTTGTTGTATGCTAAAATTTCGTAAATGACTCTTTAGGAAAGATAGTTACTTAGCTCAGAGAGGGGGAAAAACCACATATGACCTGTCTTTATAATTAGTATCCTCTTCTAGTATAGAAACTAGACCGTATGAAAAGAAAAAAAAACTATACTATAAGGGGTTGCTTAGCATTAAAATTAATTTAAGATTACTTCTATAAATACAGGTGAGTTCAAGTCATTTTTCGGAAGCTAATGCTGTGGCATGAGACTTGTATTTGGGAAATTATTTTAGAAGTTCTATTGATATAGCACTTTGTAGTAATCTTTTTCAATGGGGGTCATGCATGCACGGAGATCTTATCCATCCTCGTGGTTGGTAGGCCCCCACTGATATTGTACGGTTCTTTAGTGGAAAGGAAAGGAGCGAATCAATAAAGTAATAATTATTATTTAGTTTGGTTTGCAAAATGAAATTTTATTTCAAGACCATACTCTCGTTTGGTCTGCCTTTACACCATAGAGAATAGGCAGGAATAGCAAAGAATTCTCATAATAAATTTTGATGATAAATAGTCGAAGCCTAATGTCTTTTATCATCATGTTTTTAAAAATCATAAACGAAAAGATATAACACTTAATGTTTAATTACGTGATATTAACTAATTATAATAATGTTACTTGGGTATAATAATATAGCTATCTTTTAATTACGAAAAATAATGTCGCTTATGATTATAGTAGGATACCATCTCATAATTAAATAGTATTTAAATATTTAAATGCAAAAAGTTAAAACTAACAAACACAAATCATTTGTGGATGATTTTGATTCATTTTAGATGTAATTAATATATTAACAGTGCAGGGACATTTAGAAATGCAAAATGGAAAGCTACTCTAGTCGCAGGATCAGCTATATTTCACGACATGAAGCTTCACATGTTCTTCATCCAATTTCCATTTCTGCGCCTGAGCCTTGTCAGATCACAGATGGTCTCAGGGACAGCGGATGAGGCATTCGGACAGCAACATTAACGTGCATCCTAGAAATGTACCTTGCCTTTAACGACCAAAAAGAAAAAAAAGATGGCAGAGAAATCAGACATTCAAATTAAGATAGCTTGAAGTTGGCTTGAAACCAAATCGATTTTTTTGCAACCTTTTATTCTCGACTCGTAGTCGACGCTTCCTATATTTATATTTTTAATTTTTTATGGCAACTCTCATGACATGTTTTTTTATTGTCGGCTTTCAATTCGCTTATGGACAAATTGATAGGAATGTGAATGGAAAGAGACAATCAAACAAATTGTAATGTCGCGCGGACGTTATGATTCGCAATTGTGGCTTGTACAGCTCTCCATCGAGCAAGTCGACAGCTTCAACAAAATGAATAAACCGACCTTTTCCACCTATCAATGGGGCAAGGAATAGGAGAAATATCCGAATTCGGAGACAGTGAATGGATGAGTATATGTCTATAGTTCTCATTTAATTACATTTTTTTTGCATGGAATCAATAGTTTTTAATGCGAAGTTTTTAAAGATTTTGCCTTTTCGTGTACGGTCGCGGACATAAATTTATGTGGGTTGATTTTTACAGCACAAGTAATAAGCTCCTTTCTCTTTTTTGTTATTCATTTTGGGCTCTTCAAATTTGCTGATGAGGCTATAAATATAATTGTTGAATCTCGCACTTCTGATTCATCTGAGGAAAGAGTGGGTAGGATACTAGGAGCTAAAAGAAATTAATTTCGTGAAGATAATATTTATGACGTTCTTAATTTTCGGAAAATTAAAAATAATTTTACACGCTCGTAACAATTGCTTGTATTCTGGTCTTCTTTTATGCATAATAACCTTGTAATGTGGGGGCTGATTGCGAGGCTAATTAACAAGAGCAAGAAGCATGGTGCCATAAAAGATGGAGGATTGTATAAATAGGCAAATATATTGGCCATACTCATTATTAATGTGGATAAACTTGCACATTTGCATTTAATACATATTTCCATATTAGCAATTGTATAAATGGTAGGTCTATCAGAATGGTCCAGCCCAAAAGGGGGTTGCACATTAATTCATTGATGAATATTCAGATTTAAAGGAAATTTGACTACCGGCCTTAAGATTTCGAGAAATCACGACATGGTAATTCAACATATTCGACATGTAAATGAAATTAGTACATAGGATACGAAGTAAAAATGGATGTTTTTAGTTCTGCTAATATTTCGCTTGTTCTATACGGCTAATTTAAAGAATATATTATATCCTATGAGACTAAAATCCGGTTGTGTTACGTGATATAAATGATGAACGATATCATGCATATCGTTATTTGTGTTCAGTATATTGCTCAGTTCATATGAAAAATTGTTGCATGTACTCGATATTTGCATTGTACGTCCATTTGAACTTGCGGTCTAGTTTCCAATTGATATACATGAATAGTAGAGGGGTTTTCTTATATTGTAAACCAACATTTACCAATACCAGAAAAATGATGTCACATATTATTTAAGTTCCTTCCAGTTTGAATTAATCAAAAGCACATATGGGACTTCTGAGCAACATAATTAGGAGAGGATCCACATCAGATTTTGTTGATTGGAAAAGAATGAAGAAAACATGTGCCAAGATTGCCATTGCTTCAAGATTATGCTACTGTCGCAAAGTATTAACAGGATAATTGCTGGAGATTCATGTCACATATTTCATTAGCGACTTAGAAAATGTTGGAACAAAACTAATAAAAGATTTGCACAAAAATACAAGAAAGTAGGTGGATGTTCCGTGTAACAAAATTTTATTTCAAAGTAACGCAAAAATCAAGGGAAGCTCGCTCGTTATATCGAGCTCTTATACAACTTTACATGTAGTAATTGCAAGTGAATCTTTTCGCCCTGAAATAGATCCTATGTTCTCTTCCCCATCTATCCATTGAAGGAGTTTGCTTTGCAAATTGAAGTTCCATTGGGAATCTGCACATACTTCACTTGCCTTCAACGGAAGGTGATTTGGAGGAGAATTGGCCACGGGCATGTTAAGGAGCCAAGGTGGAGAGTCGCCAAGTACGGTGCCCTCGATTATACTTCAAAACCTTTTTCCTCTTGACAGCATGCTCAGTTCAGCTCTCAAACACTAAGTCCACCTAGAGTGAGACACCACAATCTGCAATTAGTGAGTGATGAAAAGTTAGACCAATCAATCAAATCGCACGTTGGAATAATATTTAGTTGGATTGAAAAGAAATAGTTGAGCTGAAAATTTGTCACTTTTTGGAAAGCCATACCTATAATAAAGATGGCGTTGAAAATATATTATTTTGGTAAATCATTGATCCGACTTTCGAGGTTAAAGCATTGGATGATGCATCTCCTATTGAAATCAAGAGTGTTTTTCGTATGCGGGCCATGATTTTTGACAGAAGCAAATGGATAGCTATTTAGATGCATCAATGGTTTGTCATGGAAAAGACTAAGGAGGTTGACTGAAAAACTTCATCAATTATCAAAAGAGATAGTCATATGAAGAGAGTGGTGAGATTGTGGCCGACGGGAGTAATATTGAAGCTTGGAGCATCACATGATGAGAGCTGTATAAATAGGAAAAAAAAAATTGGCTAGTCCATTATTGGTGGATACACTTGCATATTTTGCATTGGATTTATTCCCATACAAAGAAATATGATAAATGGTAGGTTAGGTAGGAATTATGTAATCCACTGATGTGTGATGCACATCCTTTGATCTTTACTTGACTTTTATAGAAAATCGATGTGCCAAACCTCATTTTATTGATATTTTTACTTGATTGAAATTGCAGTGAGATAACTCGATGATCAATATTCAATGCTGTTATTGGATACACCAATAAAATGTCGAAAACCATGTACTCAACTTCAAGGTTACCATATGCGGCTAAAAGCCGTAGATTGTCAATTTTGTTTTCTAAGTACTATCTTTCTGAATTAGGAGGATTTCCAAAATCAAATAAACTCATTGGTCTTGCATATATTAATCGTTATTGGTCGACATATATTAATCACCGAACATGGACGGGATATAAAAATATGCCAGGATTTCATATCCTATCCTATCCAGTCATATCCCGATTAGAAATCGAAGCAGGCCGGCAGTAGCCTAAAAGCGTTTAGCGACATACTTATGTGAGAGAGCATGTGGTGCTAATATCAATTATTGGCAAAAAGAAAACTACACATCTTTTTAGCAAACGCAAGGTAAACATATCTTATGATGTTATTACATAAGCAACACGGTTATCTTCATTTGGGATTTAACAGTTCTATGGTCATAATATTTTCTAAAAGAAGTAAAAGGTGTCTGTTACTTTGTGTTTGCATATTGATTGAGTTGAGAAGAGTAGGGAAGATCGAGCTTTTGGATCAAAGTGTGCAACAAAAAGCTTTGTGAATTCCGCTTATGTTTAGATTAATATTTCACTCTCTCAATTCGGATTAGGGATAAGAGTATCAGAAGTCTTGAAACGAGTTGTGAAAGTGCAATTGAGTCCTATAAATTGCAAAAAAAAAAAAAAATGCAATCAAATTCTAAAACTTATCAAGTTTGTATAATCAAGTCTCTCCATTAACTCTATCTATTTTTTATTTTTTATTGAACTCCATCTAATTTAGTCAACGGAAAATACTGACATTACTTATTTTAATCATTTCTCTCTCTTACATAGCAAATAACTTAAGTGATGAACTGCGTGTGTAAAACGATGTCGTTTTGCACTTTGCCTCAAATTGAACATTGAACCCTGAATCATAGGTTTGCCCCGAACTTGTTCATCTTCTTCGTTCAAGCTGTGGTCTTCTTATCGATCTTTCCTTTGTGTGAGATCTCTTCGTGTTGGTTTCGTTCTTGTTCGAGTCCTCTTCTTCATCTACATATTGCCTAATTTTTATTCTTCGTTCGAGTCCTCTGCTTCGTTTGAAGGAAAAAACTTTTGTAGATCATCGACATTGCCGTCGACGAAGCTGCGATTGACAAAGGTGGAGATCATTCAAAGCGTCGTTCTAAGCCGACGAAGTAGTTTCATAGTTTGCTTCCCGTGTATGGGTTTCGGATTTGCACACGGAGGACTTCGTGCAGCGATTAATTTTTACCTCCAATTTCTGTCTGTAGCTTAAACGGGTCATACTTGCCAAATCTTCCTTCTCTCAAATGGAAAGCTGGTTTCTTTTTCCGAGAGATAGTGCACTGGTAGGGAAATGACTATTTAACATTTTACTGACTGGATTATTTGTAGAAATAATGACAAATGGTCCCTGAACTTTCAATCAATATACAATATAGTTTCTAAACTTTTAATTTGTCTAACGTGATCTCATAACTTTAAATTAATATGTAACGTGGTTCATTAACTTTCAATTTATCTAATGTGATATCTGAATTTTAGGAACATGTTCAACTTGGTCTCGTGAGCTATAAGAAAATGTTCAATGTTGTCATTCCATGGATTCATGTTCAGGG
>CM024589.1:18654618-18722448 GCA_014182565.1 Eucalyptus marginata | reverse complement strand
AGTCTCGAGGTCCGAGAAATAGAGATAAAAGTCAAGACAAAAGCAGAGGTAAGTATAATAAATTTGCTAATGTTGAGTGACATTATTGTCGTCAGAAGGGACATATTAAGAGGTTTTGTCGCCAGTTAAAAAGGGAGAAACAAAAGGAGAAAGGTAAAGAGAAGAAAAGTGATAATGACAGCGATGACAATCGTGTTGCTGCACTTAAAGAAGACTTTCTCATTATTTTTTATGGTGATGTCGTGAATTTTGTATCTCATGAGACCAGTTGGGTAATTGATAGTGGTGCATCTGCTCATGCTACATCTCGTAGGGATTTCTTTACATCATACAGGTCAGGTGACTTTGAATATGTGAAGATGGGAAACAATGGGCTAGCTCAAGCTGTAGGCATCAGTGATGTGTGCCTAGAAACCAGCAATGGCACAAGGTTAGTATTGAATAATGTTAAACATATACCTAATATCTGCTTGAATTTGATTTCTACAGGCAAGTTGGATGATGAGGGGTATTGCAGCACCTTCGGTAATGGTCAATGGAAGCTCACCAAAGGTTCTCTTGTTGTGGCTAGAGGTGAAAAATATTCTTCGTTGTACATTATGCAAGCAAAGTTGTCCACAGACAAAATTAATGTAGTAGAGCGAAGATGCATAAATGAGTTATGGCATAAGAGGCTCAGTCACATCAGTGAGAAGGGTTTGTCAATATTAGCCAAGAAGAAGCTCCTTTCAGGATTGAAAAGTTTAGCACCAAAGAAGTGTGCTCACTATTTAGCAGGAAAACATAACAAAGTTGCATTTAAAAGCCCCCTCCTTCAAGAAAGTTAGGTATACTGGATTTAGTGCATTCTGATGTTTGCGGTCTTATGAAAACAAAATCACTTAGTGGCTCTCTTTATTTTGTTACCTTCATAGATGATTTTTCAAGGAAACTTTGGATTCATACCTTGAAAACTAAAGATCAAGTGTTAGATGCTTTTAAGCAATTTCAGGCTTCAGTTGAGAGACAGACTGGAAAGAAATTGAAATGCATCAGAACTGATAACGGGGGAGAGTATATTGGACATTTTGATGAATATTGCAGACAACAAGGTATTCGACATCGAAAGACACCTCCCAAGATGCCTAAGTTAAATGGCTTAGCTGAGAGAATGAACAGAACATTGGTTGAAAGGGTAAGATGCTTACTTTCACAGTCAAAGCTACTTGGATCCTTTTGGGGTGAGGCTTTAAGTATAGTTGTGCACGTATTAAATCTTACTCCATGCGTTCCTTTAGAGTTTGATGTTCCTAATAGAGTTTGGACATGTAAAGATGTTTCTTATGATTATTTGCGTGTCTTTGGGTGCAAAGCATTTGTGCATATTCCCAAAAATGAGAGGTCTAAACTTGATGTGAAGACACGACAGTGCATATTTATTGGTTATGGGCAGGATATGCTTGGCTACAAATTTTATGATCCGGTTGAAAAAAAAAATTGTAAGAAGCAAAGACGTTGTGTTTATGAAAGATCAAACAATAGAGGATATTGAGAAAGCAGAGATGATTTCAGCACCACAGGTTGATGAAGAGCAGTAGGAAGTCAATGTTCCAAATAACGCACATGTTTCTGAACATGTTGAAACAGATAATACTATTCTTGAACCAAAGGCTCAATTAGATGTTCCACTGGATGTTCCAGTTCGGAGATCTGTTAGAGACCGACGACCTTCCACCAAGTATTCTGAAGATGAGTATGTATTATTGACTGATGTAGGTGAACCGGAGTGCTATGCAGAAGTAATAGAAGATGAGTACAAAAGTAATTGGTTTGATGCTATGCGAGATGAGATGCAGTCACTTTATGATAATCATACTTTTAAGTTGGTGAAATTACCTAAAGGTAAAAGAGCTTTGAAGAACAAGTGGGTATATAGGTTGAAGCAAGATGAACATACTTCACAACCACGGTACAAAGCTAGATTGGTTGTTAAGGGGTTCGGTCAGAGAAAGGGTATTGATTTTGATGATATATTTTCTCCGGTAGTGAAAATGTCTTCTATCCGTGTGGTACTAGGCTTGGCAACTAGCCTAGATTTGGAAATTGAGCAAATGGATGTCAAAACAGCCTTCCTACATGGTGACTTGGAGGAAGAGATATACATGGAACAACCTGAGGGTTTCAAAGTGAAAGGGAAAGAGGATTATGTGTGCAAATTGAAGAAAAGTCTCTATGGCCTAAAACAAGCACCGAGGCAGTGGTACAAAAAGTTTGCGTCAGTTATGACAGAACAGGGCTATAAGAAGATTTCCTTGAATAACTGTGTGTTTGTCCAAAAATTTTCTGATGATGACTTTATTATTCTCTTGCTTTATGTTGATGATATGCTGATTGTTGGTAGGAATGCTTCAAGAATTGAGTTATTGAAGAAACAATTGAGCGAGTCTTTTGCCATGAAAGACTTAGAATTACCCGAGACAAATATGCTAAGAAGTTGTTTTTATCGCAAGAGAAATATATCGAGAAGATCCTTCAGAAATTTTACATGGACAAGGCTAAAGTGGTTAGTACTCCTCTTGTTGCCCACTTTAAGTTAAATATGATGCAAAGTCCTACGACTGATAAAGAGAAGAAAGATATGGAAAGTGTTCCATATGCCTCAGCTGTAGGAAGCTTAATGTATGCGATGGTATGTACACACCCAGACTTGACGTACACAGTTAGCGTTGTTAGTCGCTATTTGTCAAATCCAGGCAGAGAGCACTAGAATGCAGTGAAGTGGATTATGAGGTATCTTCGGGGAACTTCAAATTTGAAAGTCAGTTTCGAGACCGGGAAACTTGAGTTAGTTGGATACACAGATTTTGACTTGGCAGGAGATATTGATACTCGTAAATCTACTTCTGGTTATTTGATTTCTTTTGTGGGTGGAGCTGTGTCATGGAAGTCAAGATTGCAGAAGTGTGTTGCACTTTCTACAACCGAAGCTGAATTTATTGCGGTGGACCGAAGCTAGTAAAGAGATGCCATGGATGAAGAAGTTCTTAGAAGAACTTGGGTTCAAGCAAAAGAGGTATGTGCTATTTTGTGATAATCAAAGCGCAATTCATCTTGGTAAGAGTTTATCTTTTCATTCTAGATTGAAACATATTGATGTTAGATATCATTGGATAAGGGATGTTATAGATGAAAAGTTGTTGGAACTTGAGAAAATTCATACGGATCATAATGGCTCGATATGATGACGAAGACTCTACCAAGAGAGAAGCTTGAACATTGCCAATTGATAGCAGGGATGGTGAATCCCTCCACATTGTCGTGAGGGGAGATTTGTTAGGCTGGGTTCACTCCTATGTAAAGGAAGCCAACGACTGCAGCTCAAAAGGGGCTTAAGCCCATATGATAAGTTATATGAGAAAATAGGGTTTCTTACTATATATATATAAAGTGGTAGCCGCAAAAGGAAATAGTAACAAGAGAAAAAGAGAAAGCAGAAAATTTAGGGGTTGAGGCAATATCTGATTTACATCAAGCTGGCATTGGAGGTCGATTCATTGTCCGATTGAGCTGAAATTTTGTCAGCATGTTCATGACGCAATTTTATTGAATCTGAACGGTTTGATTTTCGTCTGAAGCTCCATACATCAGGTTTTTCGTGGATTGATCAAAATCTGCGTTTTTGGTCAGATTGATTCTTAATCTCTTGTGAAGTTCATGTGTATTGCCAAGAATTATGTTCTTGAGGTCTTTGCTGCTATGTACCTCTAGTATTTGCTAGAGAAGAACATTGTTCACCCAATTTTATTGATAGTGAAGATTTTCGGATGGACTCCAGTCCCGTGGTTTTTGATCTTCTCACATCGATGAGGTTTTCAACGTAAAAAAATCGTCTTGTGTTCGCATGCTTGGTATTTATTTTACTCTACTATATCGATTCCTATTAGGTTTACACAAGAGGGGAGATTATTTTATTCTGCTGTGTTAATTCGATATTGTTCGAATTGTTATCGTTCTCCCATCACCTTTAACACGTGGTCCTACTGTTTGGATTTGTGCTTGGATATTGTCGGTACTTAACTGAAAAGTTGATTTGTGATGAGCGGTAATGTGAATGGACCTTAGCTGTTGCTAGTCTTTTTTCATCATTCACCATTGAGCTTCTGATACTCGGAAAACTCTATATAATGGATCAATAATTTAACAGATGTCCAAGTCCAAAGGTGTCCCAAAAAGAGAGAGAGGCCATTATTAGTTCCGACCAAATGGAGCAAAGGATGTTAGAAGCAGCTCGAGAGGGCAATACCGATGAGCTGAAAGACTTGATCAGCAGCAATGAGCTCATCCTCAAGGAGATGGCTCTTGAAGGAGCCGGTCACACGCCGCTGCACGTCGCTTGTGTGGCCGGCCATTTGGATGTTGTCCGAGAGCTCCTGAAGCATATGCCAAAGCTTGCGGAAAAAGTGAACGCGGGTGGTTTAAGCCCGCTGCATATTGCGGCAGCTCAAGGCGAAGTTGAGATCGCGAGGGAGCTCTTAACGGTGGGTCCACACCTGTGCTCCGTGAAGGGACGGGAGAGAAGAATCCCTTTGCATTATGCCATCATAAATGGGGAGCTCGATGTCATGAAGTTATTGCTTTCCGCTTCGCCTGAATCCATCGAAGAGACAACTGCCCGAGAGGAGACTGCGCTACACCTTGCCGTGAAGAACAATCGGTTCAACGTGGTGGTTGTGTTGGTGGAGCATCTGAAGCAGCACAAGAAGGAGCAGGTGATCAATTGGAAGGACCACAAAGGCAACACCGCCTTGCATCTCGCTGCTGCCGGCAAAAATTTCGAGGCAAGTCTCGCGGTTCCCTTATTTTATCGCACTTTTCTTTGTGCATTACTTCAGTGAGGGTGTTAATTTGGTGTCCCTACCATGTGCGAAAATCTTCCATGCAAAGGAATTTATTTGATCATCACGGGAGTATAAGATGTCCGGTCTATGCAAAAAAAAATAAAAAATTATGTATTATCCAAATGTCTGAAAATTAATGAGAATAAAACAAAGATGGGAAAGAGTTGCAGGTGGTCGGCTTCCTGCTTCGTGGGCATGCTCTGGAGTCCGAGGTCGTGGAGGTGAACGCCGTGAACGACAGTGGCTTGACCCCTCTAGATGTCTCAACTCCCTCGCAAAGGGGAGCACGAGACAGAGAGATCAGGGAAATTCTCGTAGCAGCGGGAGCCAAGCATGGAGCTTCAAGACCAGTCTCGGGGGACGACGACGATATCAAGGGAGGTAACGGTCATGAATCAGATGGGGAACCAGTCGCAAAAGCTCCTCAATCCTCATCACGTTCGACATCACAAAAATTAAACCAAGATGGTGGAGAGTCGTGGGGCGATATACGCAGCGCCCTGCTGGTCGTTGCCGCGCTCATCGCCAACGCAACCTACCAATCCGTGCTTCAGCCTCCAACCATTGTGGAACATGACAAGGTCTACACTACTTCCGTGGGATCCGTGAACAATACTTCCGTGGGATCCGTGAACAAGTTGAATACTATAACTTATGGCGGGGGCCTGGTGTACATCCTTTTCCTCGGCGGCAACACATTCGGATTCTTGGTGTCGGTCCAGATGATCATTTACCTCACCCGAGATCTCGTCGTCAGGCGGCCGCTTATGCTATCACTGATCGCAATGGTTCAAACTTACTTTTGCTTCACGTTATCCCTGCTGATCACATCAGCGCGTGGTGTGGCGACCGCGACTGTGCTGAATGTGCTGCCTCTTATGATAGCGTTTTTCTTCTACTGACACAGAGGTGGCTGGCGATCGTTTTAGATCTTTTCTTGGGACAGCTTTTTCAATTAAAGATCTTCGGTGATCTGTACAAAAGAAACTAGGACCAAAGTCGCGGTTCTCGATGATGGTGGTATTTCTCTTTCCCTGAGGTTGAGCTATAACATGCAAGTCTTTAGCAGTATAGTATTGGAGTTTGTTCGACGAGTTCAGGTATTAGATTGATGTCCTTGATTCTCTGCAGTTGAGTGTGTGATGTCTGCAAGTGATCCGCTGTATTGTATCTCCCTAATAAATTGTGTTGTGAGTTTATATGACAATTGTAACTTCATGGATAGCAGTCGAGATTTTATGATGTGGTTGCGCGAGTATTGTTCTCCGTACTCATTGATCTTTGCTTCTTCAGATGGATTGGCCGTGAAGTAAAACATCTTTGGGAGGTTGAGAATGAATTTCTCTGTTAGAGCAGGTGGAAGAATTAATGGAGGTCGGAAATAGAAAAAAAAATAATGGAGGTGGCAAAGAAGGAAGAAGAAGAAGAAGAAATAGAACATAAGGAAATATAAAGAACAAAGGTTTTTCTATTAAAAATATCTATTTGAGCTGAAATTGCAATGACGTGTCGAGGGAGAGAAGCGCATACAGAATTGGCACATAGAACTTTAACAGCAAGGTCGGATGGAGGGTTGACCCCGGGGGTTAGAATTGATATTTTTTATAAGATTAAAAAAGTTCGAAACAGAATTAGAATTTCACCAAATGTTGATACTTTTTAGGGTTAATACCCTCAAAAACCCCAAACCGATTCATCTGTGACAAAGTTACCCAAAACTATTTTTTTTGACCATCAAAAACCCCAAACCGATATACCTTTGACAAATTTACCCCAAACGGATACATTTGTGACAAATTTACCCTCTGTTAGTTTTTGTTAAATTTTACAGTCAAATTATTAAGTTAAATGACATGTGATAGTTGACTGGTATACTAATTTGGGATTTTATGCTCCGTTTGTCACAGTTTACAATTTTTATGATTTTTTTGTGGTATTAATCCAATTTAGCGAATGGTATATTTGTCACAAATTTGGGTTTTGGGGTTTTTTGATCGAATATATTAGTTTGGGGTAAATTTGTCATAAATATATTAGTTTTTGGTTTTTTATATTCGGTCGGGATAAATTTGTCACATGCATACTAGTTTGAAGTTTTTCATGGTCAAAAATTAATTTGGGGTAAATTTGTCACATGTGTATCAATTTAGGGTTTTTCGGGATATTAACCTTACTTTTTAAATGAAGTAGGGCTTTAAAATAGATAGATTAATAAACTTATAAATAAAACCACTCAATAACTCCATGAGATTTTCGAACCTCGAAGGAATAGACTCTCTATTCTTATAATATAAAATAAAATAAATCTCACGTCATGATTGTATATGAACTTATCTCATGTTTTTCTTCTTCCTCGCAAAAAGAGAGTGCTTGAACTCCATCAACCATAGAGTTTGGTGCTTTCATAAGTGCCGTTCATTCCAGAGTACACAATTAATTTTCACTAAATGAACTACTAAAGTCCCTATAATAGAAATTTCCTTGTCCCAAGGAAACGAAAGGATCAAAAGATATACGGTGCCCCATCACTTTTTTGATGTGATTGAAAAAATATTAAGTGGACTTGTTACGCCAACTCATCGTGCGCCAGGACAATGAGGAGGCGACACGTGGCTTCACACAAAGCCGGCCTTACCATCATTTTCAGTCAAATTTTTGCCTCCTCCTCTCACTTCATTAAATGCTTCGTCCTTCTTCTGCGGGGCTCACCATTATTTTTCAAAGAAGGTTATGTCTTCCCTCTTTCTTCATTAAATGTTTTGTCCTCCTCTGCATCCTTCTTCTGCTGCTCGCACGAAGAAGCGTCCCCTCCCCCCTCTCTCTTTCAAAATTGTCTCTCCTTGCATTCTTCTTCTCCAGAAATTTTTTTCTGCATATTTTTGAAAAACAGGATGGAGAAAAAAGAGAGAGAGGGCGGGTGTCGGGCGGCTTGATGGAGAAAAATATGTAGAATAGAGAGACAATTTTGAAAGAGAGAGGATGGGGTGCTTCTTCATGCGAGTGGGACAAGAAGGATGCAGATAAGGACAAGGCATTTAATGAAGAGAGAAGAGGAGGCAAAAATTTGACTGAAAATAATGATGGGTCCCAGCTCAACGTAGAGCCACGTGTCGCCTTCTCATTGGGCCGGCGCACAATGACATGGCATGGCCGGCCCGAGAAAATATTGGGTACGTGAGATGCTCTAGCCTAGCAAACAAGAAGGCGCTCGAAGGACGACACGTGTCCTCATGTCAGGCGCCATTTTGAAAAAATTTCGGACTGACTAACTGAGGTTTCTTCTTTCTTCCGAGTCTCTTTCTTTGCGCCTCGCGCGGGAGGACCTAGTTCGTCTCTCTCCCCATTCTCCTCTCTCTCCTCTCTCTCCATTTGATCAGAACTAAAAATCGCCTCTCTCTCTTCTCGGGACACCTCTGGACTTGGACATCTATTAATCATTGATCCATTTTATAGAGTTTCCGAATATCGAGAAGTTCATTAGTGTATGATGATGTGAGACTAGCAACAGTAAAGTTCCATGCACATAACCACTTATGATAACCCAACTACCCAACTATTCAATAAAATATTGACAATATCAAAGCACAGATCCAACCAAATAGGACCACGTGTTAAAGGGATATAAGCATTGGAATTGTGTGACATTCATTTGTGGCCAAAGGTCAGTTTTTTTTTGTCATAAATTGGCTTTTTAATCATGTGAAAAATTAAAAAGCGGGAAAGTCTGGAAAACCCTCCTCAGGAAGTGGGGAGGGGAGGGGGAGGGGAGGGAGGAGGAGGGGGCGGGGTGGGGAATTTCTCCCAAAGCACCTCCGAGATCGGTGTTCACGTCGAATTAAGCTCCATAATTTGGTGAATTCATCTCAATTGAAGCCCCCTCAATCTCACTAGGGACATAGATGTTCACTGGACTATGACCGTGTGCGTGTCACATGCCATTATTCGAGCCATGGACATGGGCATTTTTTGTCTGGAAGAAAACGCCTCCAGCTGTGGCTACATGACGGAAAATTCTGCACAAGAAATTTCTCATTTTCTTTCTCTTTTTTATTAGTACAACGGGAAATATGCAGTAAAGGAACTTTATTAATGAAGTACCTTTCCTTGTTGTTTTGTTATCTTTTTTTTTTTTTTTTTTGGGGTCATGTGTTTTGTTTTATCTTAAGAAGGCGGGAGTGAAATCAATGCCATGGTCCTCGTAGGCCAAACTATTACATCCTAGAATGACGTCACTTGCCTCCATGACATTATCACATGAATCGATACATCTTGTCAGATGCATTAGATTGAGGAGTCACTGCATACGAATTATTGAACGGTTTTGGACCCCCATGTCAAAATTTATTTGCTTTACATATATTTAGGGCAGCAGTGGGGCGTATTTGTATTTGTATTCGAGTCGATGTCTATTTGTTCGGTTTAGAATGCAGTGTCGTTTTCATATAAGGGTCTTGTTTGGTTTTCAGAATCAAATTTTCTTTTGTTGCCAGCCAAATTGAAATACTATCGCATCATTTTAGAGTATTGTGCCTCTTATTATTATTATTTTTAGTTCTAATTTTAATTGTTTTTTCCCTAGACTTTTCAATAGGGGTGTCAAAAGTTATGTTTCGTCTTGGTGTGCATTAGTTTTGAACTGAATAGCAATTAGTGATAGAACTAGTACGAGCACCTAGAGGGGGGTGAATAGGTGATTAAGATGATTTTATAAATCGTAACAGAATATATAGACTTTTTACTGAATGATAGACTAAGAGATTGAAAACAATAATAGACGTATGAGAATGTAATGTAAAGTAAAATCATTAGGGATAGAGAATCAAGACTCCAAGTTTATAGTGATTCGGCTTAGACCAAGCCTACGTCCACTCTCCCGCACGAACAGCCGACTAGCTGGATTTCACTAAGACTCTACTACACTTCCTCAAGGTCTCATCAAAATTCAATCTCTCTTTTGATTACAAGTATAACTCGAAGAATAAGATCGCAAAAGAACAAAGAGATTCAGACTTTGAAATTCTTCTATCTGGCACCCTCGAACAACTTGAGCGTCTCCCTTAAATACTTCTTCATGCCTTCAATACCGTTGGCACCTTCCAAAGAAGTTCTTCCAATCAACCCCTTGGACAGAATCAATTAGAGAGATCTCGAGCTCCTCAAAGAAAATGACGATAGCCCATCAATCCTGCTCACCCATACAATCAAGATCTTGGTTTCCATAAGTAGTTACTTCCAAGTATAATTTGTGGATCTAGAGGATCTAGATTATTCGAATACGAATAAAAGATCTTGAAGTGCTAATTCTAGTCGTGAGATATTCCTTAACCAAACGAATCAAAACCATATTTGAATTAATCAAAATAGAACTTTAACTTCGTCGGTCTGGAAACTGTCCATGAGAGTAGACTTTGAAACTTGAGTTTGGAAGTCTTCAGACTTTGTCAATAGAATCTGCAAGTCTTCAAACTAGACTGATGGAAACATTTTGTTAACTTCAAAACATCTTAAGAAGATTTCTCTAACAATCTCCCCTTTTTTGATGGTGACAAAACTTTCCTGCAGATTTGGATACTATCGTCCTGCAATACAACATTTAAGCTAGCAAAGATATCTCATAACAAGTTAGGATAAAGATAATGATGGATCCGCATCCACGTAAAACAAGTTAGTCCTGTATAGATATTTATCAGTTATCTCTATCAATAGCATAGCTTAAAGTAATGCAATAATAAGCAAGCAATCCAAAGTTGAAGTTAGTCCAAAATCCAAACAAAAGATAAAGTCAAACACAACCACATCAAAACATTTAAAATTATCCAAAGTGTTCAAAAGTTGAAAATTTGCAACTTCTCCCCCTTTTTGTCAACATAAAAAAGGTGAAAAAATCAAGATGCTTTAGGAATGTGAACGAGTTGAAAATCTCCTATTGTCTTGACAGTGTCTTCCAGCTTCTTCAAATCCTCTTGCAATTGTGCTAGAGCCGTTCCTTTTGCCGTTGCCTGAATCTGAAGATGAATATTTCAAAATTGATCTTGCAAAGAGACAGACAAAGCACGATTCTCATTCTGCAAAGTCTGAAATTCGCATCTTAATGCATAGACCTAGCCTTTAAGCTCCAAAAGAATTTCAAGCAATCTTCCAAAGTCTCCAGATTTATCAGTCTATGTGCTTGCTTCAGCATAGTCAGATTGTGGAGTAAAGCCAGTTGATCGAACATTAGCAGGAAGATCAACATTTGGAGATGATGCCTCAAGGTCTTCTTCAGGAAATTGAGAGGCATAGACATCCTCTGCACCAGTAGGAGAACAACTAACACTTGCACTTGTAAAAGTTAGAAGAGGAATACCTTCTCTAGGGATATCTCCCCATGTTTTAGTGTCTTCTGGTGGAGAAAAGTATTCTTCTTGTTGAGATGCTTCATCAGTGCCATGATGTTCTTGATCCTCATTTTCTGCTGGAGAATCTCCACGACCTTCTTCTGCAGTTTGTTCTTCTGTCTGCTTCTGTGTGTCTGCTCTTGCTGTGTCTTCTTCTTCTTCCCTCAAAGATTCCTTCTCCTGATTCCCTTTCTCAGTCTCTCCTCCGACTTGATGTTCCTGTTCTACAGACTCAGGTCCAAGATGCTGGGAAACAAAAGCGGAAATAGGAATGTCGTCCTCATCATCTCCATCTTGTAAGATGATTGCTCTCCTTCTTTTGGTAGGACCAGTCATGGGATCTTTTCCTTTTTTGTTCGCAGCAGCAGAGTCTTGTCTACATTTGACAGGGGTTTTCTCTTTGAATTGCTCTAACTTCTTGCTGAGTTCTTTCAGACGCATCTTTGTAATCATTTTCAGCCCTATTACCATTTGATCAATGGTTCTCACACATAGAATTTTGGGAGGCTGAATATTCAGATGTTTGAATAAACGAGAGATGAGAGCATAATAAGGAAGTTTACCCTTGTCCTTTGCCATGGACCTATACATGTGAAACATTATAGTGTGAGGCAAGGAAAACTTATGATTGATCTTGATGGCGTACATCAATTTTGCTTCAGAGTTTGAGACATCAGTCTTTAATGTTGACTTGGGTCTGACACAGTTAATCACAATCTTATGAAGTAGTATGTTTGATGCACTCATCCTTAGATAAGAGAGTCGCCCTTCCGCAATTCTATCTTTAGCAAGCTCCAAGGTTGCCTGGCTAACGGACACAGAAATAGATTGAAAAGCTCCTCTTTCCACAACAATTACGTCAGCAAGAATATCCACATCAACCACATACTCCTTATCTCTCACACTGAATGAAAAACTGTTTGCATCAAGAAAACTAAGATTCAAATAGAAATATGTGGTCAGTTCAAAATGAGCAGGTTCTATCTCAGTACAGAATCGATCAAGTTGAAGTTTCTCAAACTTCTCTCTCAGATTGATGTTTAACAGATCAAGGAAATCAAAATCCACAGTTCTTGAGTTCATAATCCCATGCTTCAGCAACTTGGAATAAACCTTTTTATGATCCTCTGATCGAAATAATTCCTCCCTCTTTCCTAGAAGATTTGCAGCGACACCCAATCTTAGCTTAAAATGCACAAACAGTTTTTCATTATCGTCTTTCCCTTCAGGCTGATTTACACTTCCAAAACGTGGATCACTCGGAAAATTAGCGAAAGTCTTTGCTGCTGTTCCAACAGGAACCACTCCAAAATGTTCCATCACACTTAAAAAGTGAGTCTCATTCTTATATCCTTTTTCCTTTAGAAACTCATCGATAAACATCATTGCAGAAACCCCTTCTTTTAGAGCAGAGTAAAGCCTATAAGTGAATGCAGGCTTAAGAGATATTACTAGTTCTATATCCTCGATGATGGTTTCCTCTACTTGTTGAGGGTCACGATCAAGTGATCTAGCAAGAGAGGAAGTGCGCGGTTGAGAATGTTGACGCACCTATCCACTTGGAGAATCTCCTTCTTCAGTTAGATCGAAGTGCGTAGGCCCCTCATGCAAACCTTATGGTCCCCTGCTTGCTATTCTCGATGACTTTCTTTGATGCGACATTGTCACTGTCTTTGAGAGAATTTTCACACTCGAATCGCGAGAAAGGTGAGAACTTTAAGAGTTAAACTTCGAAAGAAAGTTTCAGAGAGTGAAGATTTGTGCTCTAGGGTTTTTAGGTAAAAATAAAGAGGAAGAAGAACTGTATATAAGATAATAAATATGGGGTATTTGAAACGTCACGAAAAGGAAAAAATAAAAATGCCTTTTAAAAAATAACTGCCTTTTTAAAAAATTGATAACCATCTTTTTCAAAAAGATAACTGCCTTATTAATATTAATTAGAGATTAACAAGTGGTCTTACCTTTTCGAGATATCAGATTAAACGATTAAAGGTACTATTATTGAAATAACTTACGGTCGTAACCTTTGGTCTTCTGAGTCTAAACTTTTGAGTTTGATTCTTTTCAGATTTAGTTCCTGAGTCTGAGCTTCATCAATCTTCAAGAGATAAAATGTTGAGTCTTGAACGAATAGACTCAAATAAACTTTTCTCAAGTGGCTTTGTGAATATGTCTGCTAATTGATTCTTTGAGTCGATAAACTGTATCAAGACTTCTCCATTTTCAACATGATCTCTAATAAAATGATGTCGAATCTCTATATGCTTTGCTCTTGAATGAAGAATTTGAGAACAATAGTTTTCAAGAGCTACATATTCTGCTTCAGCTGTTGATAGAGCTACGGTACTTTGCTTCCTTGAAAACCAAGATACTGCCCTGTTACCAAGTAATTGACAAGTACAGGATGTGCTCTTTCTATCAACTCTGCAACCTACAAGATCTGCGTCTAAATATCCAAGAAGACTAAAGTCTCCTTCCTTGGAATACCATAGACCAAGCTTAGCAGTTGTTGCAACATATTTGATGATACGTTTTGCAGCACTTAGATGAGATTCTTTAGGATCTGATTGAAACCTAGCACAAATGCAAACACTAAACAATATGTCAGGCCTTGATGCAGTAAGATAAATAAGTGAACCAATGATACTCCTGTATAGTTTTTGGTCGACTTTCTTTCCTCCTTCATCTTTGTCTAGCTTTGAAGAATTTGACATTGGTATGTCAATCTTTTTACAATTCTCCAATCCGAACTTTTTAACAAGTTCTTCTGCATATTTTTCTTGATGAATAAAGATTCATTCTTTCAATTGTTTCACTTGTAAACCAAGGAAGAAGGATAGTTCACCCATCATGCTCATCTCGAATTCATCCTGCATAGACTTAGAAAATTTCTTGCACAAAATCTCATTAGATGATCCAAATATAATATCAACATAAATTTGAACAACTAAAAAGCTTTTACCTTCCCTTTTAATAAATAATGTAGTATCTACTTTACCTTTAATGAAACCACTTTGAATTAAAAAGTTACTTAACCTTTCATACCAAGCTTGAGGAGCTTGTTTTAATCCATATAAAGCCTTTTTTAGTCTGAACACTGAGTCTAGTTTCTTTGGATCTTCAAATCTAGGAGGTTGTTCCACATAGACTTCTTCTTGTATAAATCCATTCAGGAATGCGCTTCTGATGTCCATTTGGAATAACCTGAAATTCTTATAGCATGCAAAAGCAAGTAATAATCTAATTGCTTCTAACCTTACTACAAGAGCGTAAGTCTCATCATAGTCTATCCCTTCTTCTTGCGTATATCCTTTAACCACGAGTCTTGCTTTGTTTATTGTCACTTTTCCTTTTTCATTGACTTTGTTCCTGAAAATCCATTTAGCTCAAATAATTGACTTACCTTTTGGTTTAGGAGTTAATTCTCAAACGTCGTTAATGCTGAATTGTCTCGAGTTCTTCTTGCATTGCTTCAATCCGACTTTCGTCGCCTAAGGCTTCTTCTATATTTTTGGGTTCTATTTCAGAAATAAGCGCCACAGCACTAGACTCTTCTCGCCTTTTGGATCTTGTGCGAATTCCCTCATTAACGTTTCCAATAATGAGTTCTTCAAGATGACTAGATTTGTGTTTCCAGTTATTGGTCAGTCTGATAGGTTGTTGATCTTTTTCTTGAGTTGATTCTTCATCAACAACTTGTTGTACTACTTCTGGAATTTGAACTGTTTCAAGGGAGGTAGACCTTGTAGAGTCTGGAGCAGGTTCTGATTCTTCAGTCTGAATCGGTTGAGTTTGTGGAGAGTCTTGAAATTTGACGTTCAATTATTCTTCCATAGTTTGAGTCTTCTTGTTGAATACTCTGTAGGCTTTGCTTGAAGTTGAGTGCCCAAGAAAGAATCATTCATCTGATTTTTCTTCAAACTTACCAATTCGATCATTTGCATTTTTTAGGATAAAGCATTTACAACAAAATACTTGAAAATATGAAACAATTGGTTTCTTTCCTTTAAAAATTTCATAAGGAGTTTTCTCAAGAATTGGCCTTAAAAATACTCTATTAATAATATAGCAAACAGTAGAAACAGCTTCAGCCCAAAAACGTGAAGAAATATTACTTTCAATTAGAAGAGTCTTTGCCATTTCTTGTAAGGATCTATTCTTCCTTTCCACAACCCCATTATGTTCTGGTGTATATGGAGAGGAGAATTTATGCTGAAAACCATATTCATTACAAAAATTTAGCAAAGTCTTGATTTTCAAACTCACCTCCATGGTCGTACGAATACTTGAGATAGTATAACCTTTTTCATTCTGCATTTTCTTAGCAAATTTTGAAAAATGAGAAAAAGTCTCGGACTTACTTGCAAGAAAGTAGACCCAAGTAAATCGTGAATAATCATCCACTATTACTAGACAAAACCTTTTTCCACCAATGCTTTGAGTTCTCGTGGGTCCAAAGAGATCCATATGCAGAAGCTGCAACACACGATTAGTGGAAACTTTATTTATTGGTTTAAAAGAATTTCTAACATGTTTTCCCAGTACGCATAGAGTGCATAAGTCAGACTTTTGGTAATTGGGAATAGATAATCCTCGAACAAGCTTCTTATAAGAAATTTTGGCAATTTGCTTCATGTTGATACGGCCAAGCTTTCTATGCCATAGATTAGCTTCATCTTGTACTGATATTAAGCATTGTGATCTTTCTTGATTTACATCTAGAAGATAGATATTCCCATGTCTACGTCTAGTAAAAGATTGAGAGAAGTCTTTACTGATTCCTGAGCACGTTCCTTCCTGGAAGTTGATCTTGAACCTAGTATCGCACAATTATCTTATGTTGAGTAGATTGTAATTCAATCCTTCTACCAAGGAGACATTATTGATTGATAGACTTCCAATTTTTACTGTACCGCGACCAATAATCCTTCCTTTGTTGTTACCACCAAAAGAAACTTTTCTTGCATCTATTTGGACAAGTTTTAGAAAGCAACTTGAATCTCCTGTCATATGTTTTGAGCAACCACTGTCCAAATACTATTTGATCTTTCTTTTGATAGTGACCTGTAATTAAGAGAAAATTCAAGCTTTCTTTGATACCCATATCTTCTTGGGTCCGGTTGAGTTAGAGCAATAAAAAGGTCTTTGCCCAATCTCTTTTAACGGGTCTCCAAACCAAAGGGCATTATTTCTCAAAATGTTCTAGAGTCTTGACACTTTGAACATTTGAGAGCATTTTGGCCAACAAGTTTTACAAAGACTTTCTGAAAATGATTTTTATAAACAACTTTTGTTGGTCTTTGTTTGATTCTTTCCTTCACCTTTGGAAAATCAATTAGCGGAATAGTTTGAAGTCATACCAAGACCTAATTTGTCAAAGTAGGGTCTTTGTATCGAAAGAATCTTATCCAATTTTTCAAAACCATTTGAAAACCTTTTTGAGATGTTTGAAATATCATTTTTCAAATAGGTATTTTCTTTGGAAATAGAGTATGAGTTTTCTTTCAAAATAGTAAAGTTTTTATCTAAATTTTCAAATTTTTCCTTCCAAGATTTTTCCTGTTGCTTCAATGAAGAATTCTCCCTTTTTAATTTGGAGATCCTCTTAAAAGAGGTTTTGAGACTAAGATATAATTCATCAATATATTTCGAGACTTTGACAGGAATTTTTATATTACTTACCTCAAACTCACCGGTCCAGTGCGTATCGTCTCAAGGTCTGAGTCTGAATCAGATTTTGCCATTAAACAAATGTTGGCATAATCATCATCACTTTCCGCACACTCAGTATCACTCCAAGTTTCTGCTTTGAGTGCAATTCTGTATTTCTCAACTTTTCCTTTCCTTTTCCTTAATAAAGGACAGTTGGGTCTGATGTGTCTCTTCTTCTTGCATTCAAAACAAGTGACTTCTTTGTTGGAATCATCTTCCTCAGTTGATTTATTCTGAAATCTTTGTGAGCTTTGTTTCTTCCAATTGAATTTTCTTCCCTTTATGTTCAGCTTTCTGAACCTTTTTTATCATGAGTGCCAGTTCTTCATCATCTAGATCTTCTTCGGAGTCTGTAGCATCAGAATAGTCGTTAGACTTTAAAGCAATAGACTTTTTACCTTTTGAATCTTCTTTTTCGTTGGTGTGCTCCACATCGTAAGACTGAAGAGTTCCAATCAATTCATCTACAGAAAGTGGTGCAATCCTTTATGTTTCCCTTATCGAAGTCTTTATATAATTCCAATCCTTAGAGAGTTCACGCAGCAGTTTGTTGACCTTCATATGTCCTGAGGTTGGATGTCCCTGATATTCTAGACCATCCACAATTTCAGTAAAATGACTAAACATATCAGTTATTGATTCTCCTAATCTCATCTTGAAAACTTCATATTATCCCAAAAGAATATTGATCCTTGTCTCTTTCACTTGATCAGTTCCTTCATACGTAATGTGCAGCCTATCCCAGACTTCTTTTGCTGTATCACAAGAGGATATTATGTTATACTCAGTAAGAGATAAAGCACAATATAAAGAATAAATAGCTTTAGCATCAAGAGCTTGTCTCTTGGTTATTTCTTCTTGAGTCATTTCGATAGGAGTAGCAACTTCTTTTCCTCTCTCTGATACTGATGAAGCAGTAGGAATGATTCATTTTTCCACTACTTCCTATTCCAAGGGATCTTTCGATCTTAGGAATGCTTTCATTTTGTTTTTCCATATGCTGTATTCTTTTCCATCAAAGTATTGAGGTCTGGTGTTCCTTTGACCTTCAACCAACCCTGTAGGCAACATACTAGCCATAGATCTTTAACTCAGAAGTAAAAACGCTTCTAATAAATGAGTACACACGCTCTGATACCAATTGATAGAACTAGTACGAGCACCTAGAGGGGGGTGAATAGGTGATTAAGATGATTTTATAAATCGTAACAGAATATATAGACTTTTTATTGAATGATAGACTAAGAGATTGAAAACAATAATAGACGTATGAGAATGCAATGTAAAGTAAAAGGATTAGGGATAGAGAATCAAGACTCCAAGTTTATAGTGGTTCGGCTTAGACCAAGCCTATGTCCACTCTCCCGCACGGACAGCCCACTGGCTGGATTTCACTAAGAATCAAAAAGAGAATTACAGTCTCAAGCCCTTGATTCCATAGTGTAGAGACTCTACTACACTTCCTCAAGGTCTCACCAAAATTCAGTCTCTCTTTTGATTACAAGTATAACTCGAAGAATAAGATCGCAAAAGAACAAAGAGATTCAGACTTTGAAATTCTTCTATTTGGCACCCTCGAACAACTTGAGCGTCTCCCTTAAATACTTCTTCATGCCTTCAATACCGTTGGCACCTTCCAAAGAAGTTCTTCCAATCAACCCCTTGGACAGAATCAATTAGAGAGATCTCGAGCTCATCAAAGAAAATGACGATAGCCATCAATCATGCTCGCCCATACAATCAGGATCTCGGTTTCCATAAGTAAAACCTTCCAAGTATAATTTGTGGATCTAGAGGATCTAGATTATTCGAATACGAATAAAAGATCTTGAAGTGCTAATTCCAGTCGTGAGATATTCCTTAACCAAATGAATCAAAACCATATTTGAATTAATCAGAATAGAACTTTAACTTCGTTGGTCTGGAAACTGTCCATGAGAGTAGACTTTGAAACTTGAGTATGGAGGTCTTCAGACTTTGTCAATAGAGTCTGCAAGTCTTCAGACTAGACTGATGGAAACGTTTTGTCAACTTCAAAACACCTTAAGAAGATTTCTCTAACAATTAGAACTCCACTAATGAAAAGGCATATATTGTCCTCGAGCTGAATTGTTTTGTAGTTTGTACAAGGTAGTTCTAGTAGTTTAATTGCTTGATTGACCGCTATATAATAGATTGACCTCCAATATAGTCATTTTGGCTATTATAAATAAGACAAATTAAAAAGTTTAGAATTAGATTGACCGCTAGATAATAGATTTAGAATTTTTCTTTGGCAATTTTCCCATTTTTTTTTCTTGAGGATGAACTTAGGGGCAGCTAGCATAGCTTTCGGAGCGTACTTCACCCTTAACTCTCTACTGAACCAGGCATCTAGAGTTCTAGAGGTGTTGTTAAAGACCTTGCGTTTAAAGTCTTGGATTGCTTGTGTTGATTTTCAAAGCAACCACAAAGAGGACAATGAAGATAAAGAACCGAGTAGGCCTAATTTTTGCAAAGGATGACGTAACTAGCTCTTATCTATGCAATCTCTTGAATCCATTTGTTGATTATATACAATTTTTGACACCGGTGAAAACCATGGAAGATATATAGTTGACATTTATGCTTTCAAAATTTTATTATATGTGACAATCGTAAATTATCTCTTGCTCAATTAAATTGCCTTAAGTTCGATTCCGTTAAATTTTATCGTCAAATTGCCGAATTGGATAACACGTAACGATTGACAATTGTATTAGTTAGGAGTTTTATCCTTTGTTTGTACGTTTTTTGCAATATTAATCCAATCTAAAGGAAACCGATGAAAGGTAAATTTATCACAAATGTATCAGTTTGGAGTTTTTAGTTGTCAAAATATTAGTTTTGCGTAAATTTTTCATAAGTGCATCGATTTAGGGTCTTTGGTGGTAAAAAAATTAATTTTTTGAAAATTTATTACAAGTGTATCAGTTTAGGATTTTTCGTGATATTAACCATTTTTCTCAAAGCACCTCCAAGAACATTCTTTGACTCAAAGTAAGCTTTATAATTGGTGATTTTGTCTCAATTGAACCCCTACTCAATCTCACCAGCAACACAGATGTTCGCTGGACGACAACCATATGCATGTCGCATGCCGTTATTTGCACTGTGAATCGGGGCATTTTTGTCCTAAAAGAAGATGCCTCCGGGCCTCCGACTCCACTTCTTGCGTAACAGAAAATTCGGCAAAAGAAATTTCTCATTCTTTCTAGTTAGTAGGATGAGGGAATCTACATCAAAGGGACTTTAGTAGTTCATTTTTAATGAAGGGTATGGGAGTACCTTTCCATATCGTTTTGCTTTTTGTCATATGAGGCAAGAGTATCTATGTTTCCGTCGGTGGAAGTGAAGTCAATGCCATGATCTTCATAGAGTAATACTATTAGGCCATAGTCATGACTCATGACCCTAAGATGACGTCATTTTCATATGACTTTATTATGGAGTCCCACCTTGTCGGAAGCATCAGACATCATTGAACTACTTTGTGACTCCAGAATCATAATTTCTTTGCTTTACATATATTTAAGGTAGCAAGGGGAGCATATTCGTATTTGTGTCGGTGTCTATGTGGTTCGATTCAAAGTGCGTATCATTTTTTTTATTAGGGTCATGAGTGGTTTTCAGAATTGCTTTTATGGTAGTGCTAGTCAAATTGGAATATTATGACATCTTTAAAGTCTTGTGCCTCTTTTTGTTATTATTGTCTTTTGCTTTTCAGTTGTCATTTTAATATGACTGGTCGTAGGTTCAAATCCTACTTGGGGAGAATTGTTAGTTATAGCTTTTCTGACCTAGCGACCCCTGTCCTTCTCCTTAGTTTCTAAACTAGCAGAATCGTGGGACATCCAAAGTGGGAAGTTGATTGTTGGTTTTTTTTATTCTCTCGTATAGGTGAACTTGGTTCGTTCAATTCTTAGGGAGAAGAAGGATCCACTGGGAATGAATGGGAAGACTGGAATAGTATCTTCATTAGCCGGAAGGAATTTCTCTCTACTAGCTGTTTTTCCCCTGGACTTTTCCGGGCCCGTTCATATTTATCACTAGTTGACCAAGCGGGTCAACTTTTGATACCTATTTTTCCTAAGGATTAGATTTTTGTTCCTTTTTACTCATTGAGACTCTAGGCGAGTATCTTACTTTGTGTAATGCTATACGCATCCAATTTAACCAATTGTGATTTCGTATATAACAATTGAACATGTAAAGAGACAGCGTGCTCGTCCAGTGAAGCCTCTAGCAATGCTAATCCTCATTTTAGTTATAAAACGACATGAACTACAATGAAAGCCTAACTCATCTCAGAAAGTTTCAATACAGTTCATAGTTGAGCAAATCTCTATTATCTATTTATCAAAGGAATTTGTAGTGGCTATGGACAATGAGAATTTTACCAGTGAAATGGCGTAGATTGCTCTCAAGTTCAATTGTTTTGTAGTTTGTACAAGGGCATTCCTCGATTATCTTTTGACCCGCCGAAAGAATATTATCTATAGACCCTGTGCAGGAAGCCCGTATAGGCAGTTGATCATATGGAGTCCATAGTAGCACTCAAACAATCAATGATTTAAATGACTACATTATCAATAAAAGGAACATGCACAGGTCACGTTGTTGCTAAGATTGAAGTCTGGCCTGAACATATCATGTGACGTCCCAGGGCGTCACGTACTAAGCGCAGGCGGAAATTTTAATTATTATTATTATTATTATCTTCCTAAACTTCAAATCTCCTCCTTTGGTATCTATAGTATTTACCATTGAAGGTTAACATGTATAACATGGATTATTTAAAATCTATAGTTTGTACTATGAGGTTATCCTACAAATACTCTACCCATAACTATTATAGACCAATGTATTAATGCATATAGATAAGATCACAAGAAGCTTCATTTCTTTTACCATCATTAGGGCCTACAAAATTTATCAACCTGTACACTTTTCATGTCCATCGCCTATATATATACAACATATTTATAGCAAAAGTAAGGCGCAACAAAAGCCAGGGATAAGAGGGTGAGGGTGTCTACTCCACGAGTTCCCACACAAGCCCACGTTCAAAAAGAAACAAAAGATAGACAGCTTCTATGCGATCAAAGGCATCTAGGCGCCATCCATCCCAGCTCCTGCTCCATCATGCTTGACAAACCAGGCAACAAACTTCATGGGGATCATCTCAGCTCTACCATCATCTATCCATATCGTGGCCTCGTATTTGGAGAAGGTCAGCTCGACATCAGCATCATACACATTGGTGAAAGTAACCTCAATGTTCGATATCACACCGTAACGAGCTAATGGCGGCACATCCATACTATCAATCTGAAAAATGTAAGGTATGAGCAAAACTATGCCCAAGAAAGAATGATAAAACTCTAGCTTAAATAATCCACAACCATCAATATTACCAGGGAATCATAATCCAAGCAATTCAGGATATAATAATATAGTCGTCACTGTTGGATAAATTCTCTTCGGATATTTTGAAGTCGACAAAACATTTCCATTAGTCTAGTCTGAAGACTTGCAGACTCTACTGGCAAAGTCTGAAGACCAAAGTCTAACGATATCAAGACTCAAGTTTCAAAGTCTACTCTCATGGACAGTTTCCAGACCGACAAGTTAAAACTTCTATTCTGATTTTATCTAATATGGTTTTGACTCCAACGGCTAAGGAATATCTTTCGACTGGAATCAGCACTACAAAATCCAATATTCGTATCCGAATAAATCTAGATCCTCTAACATTTGCAACTTATATTTGGAAAGTTCTACTTATGGAAACCAAGATCCTGATTGTATGGGCGGCGAGGATTGATGGGCTATCTACACTTACCTTAAAGAGCTCGAGATCTCTCTAAATTGATTCTGTCTAACGGGTTGATTTGAAGAACTTCTTTGGAAGGTGCCAACGGTAATGAAGGCATGAAGAAGTATATAAGAGAGACGCTCAAGTTGTTGAAGGGTGCCGGATAGAAGAATTCCAAAGTCTGAATCTCCTTCTTAGTTTGTGATCTTATTCTTCGAGCAATACATGTAATCAAAAGAGAGATTGAAATGTGGTGAGACCTTGAGGAAGTGTAGTAGAGTCTCTACACTATGGAATCAAGGGCGTGAGATTGTAAACACTCTTTTTGATTCTTAGTGAAATCCAGCCGAAGGGCTGTCCGTCTTGGAGAGTGGACGTAGGCTTGGTCTAAACCGAACCACTATAAACCGAGTCTTGATTCTCTATCCCTAATCTCTTTACTTTTCGTTACTTTCATTTGCAGCAATTATTGTTTTTAATTCCTTAATCTCTTTTATAAGAAATTGCTAATACAGTCGGTTAAATTTATAAAATCATCTTAATCACCTATTCACCCCCCTCTAGGTGCTAATTCTAGTCCTAACAATTGGTATCAGAGCTTGTGTACTCGTTTATAAGAAGTGTCTTTACTTATGAGTAAAAGATCTATGGCTAGTATGTTGCCTATAGGGTTGGTTGAAGGTTAAAGCAATACCAGACCTCCATACTTTGATGGAAAAGACTACAGCATATGGAAAAACAAGATGAAAGCATTCCTAAGATCGAAAGATCCTTTGGAGTGGGAAGTGGTAGATAAAGGAATCATTCTTGCTGCTGCATCAGAATCAAAGAGAGGAAAAGAAGTTGCTGGTCCTATAGAGATGACTCAAGAAGAAATAAACAAGAGACAGACTCTTGACGCTAAAGCCATTTATTCTTTATATTGTGCTTTATCCCCTACTGAGTATAACAGAATATCTTCTTGTGATACAGCAAAAGAAGTCTGGGATAGGCTTCACATTACCTATGAAGGGACTGATCGAGTGAAAGAAACAAGGATCAATATTCTTTTGGGACAATATGAAGTCTTTAAGATGAGATCAGGAGAATCAATAACTGACATGTATAGTCGTTTTACTGAAATTGTGAATGGTCTTGAATATCAGGGACATCCAATCTCAGGACATATGAAGGTCAACAAACTTCTACGTGGACTCTCTAAAGACTGGAATTACATAAAAACTTCAATAAGAGAGACACAGAGGATTGTTCCACTCTCTGTAGATGAACTAGTTGGAACTCTTCAGTCTTACGAAGTAGAGCACACCAACGAAGAAGAAGATTCAAAAGGTAAGAAATCTATTACCTTAAAGTCTAATGATTATTCTGATGTTACAGACTCTGAGGAAGATCTAGATGATGAAGAACTAGCACTCATGATAAAGAGATTCAGAAAGCTAAACAGAAAGGGAAGAAAATTCAATTGGAAGAAACAAAGCTCACAAAGGTTTCAAAACAAATCAACGAGAGGAAGATGATTCTAATAAAGAAGTGACTTGCTTTGAATGCAAGAAAAAGGGACACATCGAGACCAAATTGTCCTCTGTTTAAGAAAAGAAAAGGAAAGACCGAGAAATACGGGAAGGCACTCAAAGCGAGAGACTTGGAGTGATGCTGAATGTGAAGAAAGTGATGATGATTATGCCAATATCTGTTTGATGGCAAAATCTGATTCAGACTCAGACCTTGATACAAATATAGACTCAAACAGTGAGCTTGAGGTTAGTAATCAAAAAATTCCTGTCAAAGTTTCTAAATATATTGATGAACTTTGTCTTAGTCTAAAAACCTCTCTTAAGAGGATCTTCGAATTAAAAAGGGAGAATTGTACATTGAAGCAACAGGAAAAACTTTGGAAAGAGAAGTTTGAAAAGTTGGAAAAGAACTTTACTATCTTGAAAGAAAACTCAGACTCAGTTTCCAAAGAAAATAATCTTTTGAAGACTGATATTTCTAATATATCAAAAAGATTTTCAAATGATTTTGAAAAATTGGATAAGATTCTTTCGATACAAAGACCCTACTTTGATAAGTTAGGTCTTGGTATGACCTCTGAAACGATTCCACTAATTGATTTCCCAAAGGTAAATGAAAGAATCAAACAAAGACCAACCAGAACTCTTTATAAAAATCTTTATAAAACCTGTTGGCAGAAATGCTTTGAAATGTTCTAAGTGTCAAAGCTCAGAACATTTTGAGAAAGAATATCATTTGGTTTGGAGACCTATTAAAAGGAGTTGGGCAAAGACTGTGTCTTGCTCTAACTCTTCTGGACTCAAAATGATGTGGGTACCAAAGAAAGCTTGAATTCTTTTTAATTGCAGGTCACTATCAAAAGGAAGATTAAATGGTATCTAGATAGTGGCTGCTCAAGACATATGACGGGAGACTCAAACCGCTTCATAAAACTTGACGAGATAGATGGAGGAAAAGTTTCTTTTGGTGGTAACAACAAAGGAAGAATTGCGGTCGTGGAACAGTAAAGATTGGAAGTCTGTCAATCAAGAATGTTTCCTTAGTTGAATGATTAAATTACAACTTGCTTAGCATAAGCCAATTGTGTAATACTGGATTCAAGATCAATTTCCAAGAAGGAACGTGCTCAGGAATCAGTAAAGACTTTACTTAATCTTTTACTGGACGAAGACATGGAAATATCTATCTTCTGGATGTGAATCATGAAAGATCACAATGCTTAATATCAGTACAAGATGAAGCTAATCTATGGCACAGAAAGCTAGGCCATACCAATATGAAGCAAATCACCAAGATCTCCTCCAAGAAACTTGTTCGAGGATTGCCTATTCTCAATTACTTAAAGTCTAATCTTTGCACACCATGCGTACTGGGTAAACAGGTTAGAAACTCTTACAAACCAATAAGTAAAGTTTCCACTAATCGTGTACTACAGCTTTTGCATATGGACTTATTTGGACCGACTAGAATGCAAAGCATTGGTGGAAAAAGGTTTTGCCTAGTAATAGTGGATGATTATTCACGATTTACTTGGGTCTACTTTATTGCAAGTAAGTCTGAGACTTTCTCTCACTTTTCAAAGTTTACTAAGAAGGTGCAGAATGAAAAAGGTCACACTATTTCAAGCATTCGTACAGACCAAGGAGGTGAGTTTGAAAATCAAGACTTTACTAAATTCTGTGACGAATTTGGTTTTCAGCACAAATTTTCCTCTCCATACACACTAGAACAGAATGGGGTTGTGGAAAGGAAGAATAGGTCTTTACAAGAAATGGCAAGATTTCTTTTAATTGAAAGTAATATTTCTTCAAGATTTTGGGCTGAAGCTATGTCAACTGCCTACTATATTATTAACAGAGTGTTCTTAAGGCCAATTCTTGAGAAAACTCCTTATGAAATTTTTAAAGGAAAGAAACCAATTGCTTCTTATTTTCAAGTATTTGGTTGTAAATGCTTTATTCTGAAGAATGCAAATGATGTTGGTAAGTTTGAAGGAAAATCAAATGAATGATTCTTTCTTGGTTACTCAACCGCAAGCAAAGCCTATAGAGTATTCAACAAGAAGACTCAGACTGTGGAAGAATAAATGAACGTCAAATTTCAAGACTCCACAAATTCAGCCAATTCAGACTGAAGAATCAGAATCTGTTCCAGACTCTGCTAGATCTATCTCCCATGGAGCAATTCAAAATTCAGAAGTAGTACAACAAGTTACTAATGAAGAATCAACTCAAGAAAAAGATCAACAATCTATCAGACTGACCAGTAACTGGAAGCACAAGTCTGGTCATCTTGAAGAACTCATTATTGGAAGCGTTAATGAGGGAATTCGAACAAGATCCAAAAGGCAAGAAGAGTCTAGTGCCGTTGCACTTATTTCTGAAATAGAACCCAAAAACATTGAAGAAGCTTTAGTTGATGAAAGTTGGATTGAAGCAATGCAAGAAGAGCTCAGACAATTCGGTATTAACGACGTTTGGGAATTAACTCCTAAACCAAAGGTAAATCTGTTATTGGAGCTAAATGGGTTTTCAGGAACAAAGTTGATGAAAAAGGCAAAGTGACGAGAAACAAAGCAAGACTCGTGGCTAAAGGATATATACAAGAAGAATGGATAGACTATGATGAGACTTACGCTCCAGTAGCAAGGTTAGAAGCAATCAGATTACTACTTGCTTATGCATGTTATAAGAATTTCAGGTTATTTCAAATGGACATCAAAAGCGCATTCCTAAATGGATTATTCAAGAAGAAGTCTATGTGGAACAACCTCCTGGATTTGAAGACTCAAAGAAACCAGACTCAGTGTTCGGGCGAAGAAAGCTTTATATGGATTAAAACAAGCTCCTCGAGCTTGGTATGAAAAACTAAGTAACTTTTTAATTCAAAGTGGTTTCTCTAAAGGAAAGGTAGATACTACCTTGTTTATTAAAAAGGAAGGCAAAAGCTTTCTACTTGTTTAGATTTATGTCGATGATATTATATTCGGATCATCTAATGAGACTTTCTGCAAGAAATTTTCTAAGTCTATGTAGGATGAATTCGAGATGAGCATGATGGGTGAACTATCCTTCTTCCTTGGTCTACAAGTAAAACAACTGAAAGAAGGAATCTTTATTCATCAAGAAAAATATGCAAAAGAACTTGTTAAAAAGTTCGGTCTGGAGAATTGCAAAAAGAATGACAAACCTATGTCAAGTTCTTTGAAGATAGATAAAGACGAAGCAGGGAAGAAAGTCGACCAAAAATTATATAGGAGTATTATTGGTTCACTTATTTATCTTACTACATCTAGACCTAACATACTTTTTAGCGTTTGCATATGTGCTAGGTTTCAATCAGATCCTAAGGAATCTCATTTAAGTGCTGCCAAACGTATCATTAAATATGTTGCAACTGCTAAGATTGGTCTATGGTATCCTAAAGAAGGAGACTTTACTCTTCTTGGTTATTCGACGCGAGATCTTACGAGGTTGTAGAGTTGAAAAAAAAAGCACTTCAGGTACTTGTCAATTACTTGGTAACAAGGCAATATCTTGGTTTTCAAGAAAACAAAGTACTGTGGCTCTTTCAACAACTGAAGCAGAATACGTAACTCTTGGAAGTTGCTGTTCTCAAATACTCTGGATAAAACAACAATTACGAGACTTTGGTATTGAAGACTCTTGCATAGAGATCAAATGCGACAATACCAGCGCAATCAATCTTACAAAGAATCCTATCCTACATTCAAGAGCAAAACATATTGAGATTCAACATCATTTTATAAGAGATCATGTTCAGAACAAAGAAGTCTTGATGCAATTTATTGACTCAAAGAATCAACTGGCGAACATCTTCACAAAGCCACTTGAGAAAAGTTTATTTGAGTCTATTCGCTCAAGACTCAATATTTTATCTCTAGAAGACTGTTAAAGTTCAGACTCAGAATGTAAGTCTGTCAAAGTATCAGACTTAAAAATTCAAACTTGGAATACCAATCGTCACAACTGTAAGTTGTTATAATTACAGTTCATTTACTCACTTAAACTGATGTCTCGAAAAGGTAAGATTATCTGTTTATCTCTAATTGAGTTTATTAAGGCAGTTAATCTTAAAAATGGTGGTTATCGATTTGTTTAAGGCAGTTATTTTTTGAAAATAAATTTTTTAATCTTTCCTAATTGCGACGCTTCAAATACCTCGTATCGATTGCCTTTTATACTCCTTCTCCTTCTCTTTTTTACTTTACCCAGAAACCCTAGTTCACAAATTTTTCACTCTCTGAGATTTCTCTCCTCAAGTTCTTCTTCTCAAGTTTTTAACTTTCTTGCGACACAAGTGTGAAAGTTCCCTCCAATAAAGCGACAATGTCTTACCAAAGGAAATCTTCAAGAATAGCGAGCAGGGGACCACAGGGCTCGGGTGAGGGGCCTACGCACTTTGATCTCACAGAAGAATGTGACTTTCCAAGTGAACAGTTGCACCAACAATCTCAACAGCGCACCTCCTCGACTAGATCTCATGTTCGTCTTCCTCAACATGCAGAGGGAATCATTGAAGATATTGAACCTGTAAGGTCTCTTAAGCCTGCATTTGTGTATAGGCTTTATTACGTGTTGAAGGAAGGAGGTTCTGCAATGACTTTCATTGATGAGTTTTTGAAAGAAAAAGGCTATAAAAATGAGACACATTTTCTCACTGTAATGGAGCGATCAGGCGTTGTTCCTGTTGGAACGGCAGCAAAAACCTTTGCAAACTTTCCGAGTGACCCTCGCTTTGGGAATGTAAATCAGCCTGAGGGGAAAGATGATGATGAGAAGATGTTTGTGCATTTTAAGCCTAGGATGGGTGTGGCTGAAACTCTTCGAGGAAAGAGAGATGAATTGTTTCGATCGGAGGAACACAATGAGGTATATGGAAAATTGCTAAAGCGTGGGGTGATGAACCCACGAACCGTGGATTTTGATTTTCTGGATCTATTGAGCATCAATTTGAGGGAGAAGTTTGAGAAGCTTCAACTTCATAAATTCTGTATTGAGAGCGAGGTGGCTTATTCTAAATTGACAACCTACTTTTATTCCAACCTCAGTTTTCTTGATGCCAATAGTTTTTCTTTTTCGGTGCGAGAGATAGAGAGTATGTGGTAGACACGCGATACTCGGCGGATGTAATTGGTGTGGAAAAAGAGGAGCTTTACAATCAATTTCTGTGTCCGTGAGTCATGCAACTCGAACTTGCGAGAGACAGAATCGCAGAAGGTCGTCTCTCCTACTCAAGGATGAATGCTACAAACACTCTGCTTCCAAAATCGTGATCAACTGTCTCAGACCGAAGTCGACATCGAAGACAAATGTATCCATCTCTTAAGCCAAACTGATATATGCCATTAAGATCGGTCTCAACTTCTCTTTGCCCCATACCATCATGTTTCACATGTATAGGTCTATGGCAAAAGACAAGGGAAAACTCCCTTATGCTGCTCTCATCACTCGTTTTTTCAGACATTTGAACATTCAGCCTCCTCACATTCTCTCTGTGAAGACTATTGATCAAATGGTCATTGAACTGAGAATGATTACAAAAATGCGCCTGAAAGAACTCAGCAAAAAGCTGGAGCAGTTCAAGGAGAAAACCCCTGTTAAGACCAAACCAGACTCTTCTGCTGCTAAGAGGAAAGGAAAGGATCCTGTGACTGGTCCTATCAAGAAGAGGCGGGCTATCATCTTGGAGGATAAAGATGATGAGGATGATATTCCTATCTCTGCCTTTGTTTCTCAGTATTATGCTCCTGTGTCAGCAGAACCAGAACAACAAGTTGCAGAGGAAACTGAGAAAGAGAAACAGGAAAAGGAATCCTTGCAGGAAGTAAGAAGAAGAAGAAGAAATAGCAAAGAGAGACTCACAAAGAACAAACCAGCGAGAATCACATGCCGAAGAAGATCGAGCAGATTCTCCAACAGAAAAGGAGGATCAACAACACTTTGTCACTGAGGAAACTCCTCAGAAAGAAGAGTACTTCTCCCCGCCAGAAGGCATTGAAACATGGGGAGATGTCCAAAGAGAAAGTACTCCTCTTCTCTTGACATTTACCGGTGCAAGTGTTAGTAGATCACCTTTCGGGGTGCGTAAGATGTTCATGCTGCTCATTTTCCTGAGGGAGAGGCAACATCTCCAAACATTGATCTTCCAGCTGATATTCACTCCACTAGCTTAACTCCACCATCAGTCCGAGTTGATGCAAGCACACAAACTGACAATTCAGGCGATTTCGGAAGGCTGCTTGAAATCATTTTGGAGCTCAAAGGCCAGATATATGCTTTAGGGTGTGAATTTCAGACTCTACAGAGTGAGAATCATGCCATGTTCATCTCCTTGCATGATCAGATTAAAGATATTCAACGTCAAGTTCAGGCCATTGCAAGAGGCACTGCTCTCACTCAACTACAGGAGGATTTGAGGAAATTGGAAGGAACTGTCAAGTCTATGGAGGACTTTCAACTTGTTCGCATTCCTCGCGCTTCTTAACTTTCTCACCTTTTTATGATGACAAAAAGGGGGAGAAGCCTTTGCAGATTTTCATTCTCATTTCATTCCAAACTTTCACTTTTTAAACACTTTTTGGATTTAATATTTTGTTTGGTTTTATGACTTTATCTTGAGTTTTGGAATGCTTGCTTATTACTACATTACTTTAAGCTGTTAAATTAGATAAAAAATAGTTGATTGATATCTGCACAAGACTAATGTGTTTTCTGTGGATGCAGTTCTGTGTACAGGACAACTTATACTATCTTTACTCTAATCTTTTATGATATATAATTGCTAGCTTAAATGTTATATTGCAGGGCAATAGTATTCAAATCTGTAGGAAATTTTTGTCACCATAAAAAAGGGGGAGATTGTTAGATAAATTCTCTTCAGATATTTTGAAGTCGACAAAACATTTCCATCAGTCTAGTCTGAAGACTTGCAGACTCTATTGGCAAAGTCTGAAGACCAAAGTCTGACGATATTAAGACTCAAGTTTCAAAGTCTACTCTCATTGACAGTTTCTAGACCGACAAGTTAAAACTTCTATTATGATCTTATCTAATATGGTTTTAACTCCAACTGCTAAGGAATATCTTTCGACTGTAATCAGCACTACAAAATCCTATATTTGTATCCAAATAAATCTAGATCCTCTAAGATTTGCAACTTATATTTGGAAAGTTCTACTTATGGAAATCAAGATCCTGATTGTATGGGCGAGCAGGATTGATGGGCTATCTACACTTACCTTAAAGAGCTCAAAATCTCTCTAAATTGATTTTGTCCAACAGGTTGATTGGAAGAACTTCTTTGGAAGGTGCCAACGGTAATGAAGGCATGAAGAAGTATATAAGAGAGACGCTCAAGTTGTTGAAGGGTGCCGGATAGAAGAATTCCAAAGTCTGAATCTCCTTCTTAGTTTGTGATCTTATTCTTCGAGCAATACATATAATCAAAAGAGAGACTGAAGTGTGGTGAGACCTTGAGGAAGTGTAGTAGAGTCTCTACACTGTGGAATCAAGGGCGTGAGATTGTAAACACTCTTTTTGATTCTTAGTGAAATCCAGCCAGAAGGGCTGTCCGTGCGGGAGAGTGGACGTAGGCTTGGTCTAAGCCGAACCACTATAAATCTGGAGTCTTGATTCTCTATCCCTAATCTCTTTACTTTTCGTTACTTTCATTTGCAGCGATTATTGTTTTTAATTCCTTAATCTCTTTTATAAGAAATTGCTAATACAGTCGGTTAAATTTATAAAATCATCTTAGTCACCTATTCACCCCCCTCTAGGTGCTAATTCTAGTCCTAACAGTCACAAGTATAGACAATTGGATATTAATACATCACATAAGTAATCACCTTATATGCATCCATCTCCATACTTACCTTTTCAAAATCAATTTCATATCAAGATACAATGCAACAATAATGCATGAACTCACTCGCCAAATAGAATTATATTTAGTGTGCATATGATCCACCCTCGAATCAGTCATAACCGGAACTCCACCGACCTGATCGAGTCACTTCCGGAAAGTACGTTATCCGGACTTCCACAATATTTCTATTATGGGCATCTCACTCCAAGGCATCCCAGTATCACACAACCGAGGTCCTCCCAAGACCACTCAGCAAGGGGCATCTCACTCCGAGGCATCTCAGTATCACACACTGCTGAGGCATCCTTGATCACACACAAGGGCATCTCACTCCGAGGCATCCCGGTATCTCTCTACCGATGGGTTCAGTCACTCTCTTAAGCACACATTTCACACCACCACACCTTTAATTAATGCATTTATCGTATGCAAAAGAGAAGACTCCAAAGTATCTATCTATGTATCTAATTCTCATGATCCTAGCACACGTGCGTGTCCAAATTATAAGATAAAATCCATTACGACATGTCCCATACCATGCCGAACAAATATTCATCCCATAATCAAGCACTATGCACCGCACACGTTGCACTCGCATGATACTATATGCATTGATATCTCAATTGATGTATGAGGCCAATTCTTTCATGACTAGTATCTATTATGAACTTATTAGACTCTATGTACATCCTGCAAGTTAAATATATAGACTACAATATATAATATATATTCTCGGGTACGGTTTACTGGTTAATTGCACAGTTTCTGATTTGGACATAGAAAGTATACAATCCCTGTCAAAATATTACCAAATTCTAGTACGTTATATTAGAGACATAGATCGACAACTTCCGTGAAGAAACTTAAGTCCGAATCTTACCGTATTGAGAAGAACAATTGCTGTAATCTTTACTAATACCCTGTACCAACGTCCAGATTCTTTATCTACTAAGAAAATTGTTTTACTAATCAATTCTTGTTCATTTAATCTCAAATTTTGACACGTTATTCCTTAAGATGTGTTCTACAATTTTCATTTAGAAATCAAGGTCCAATTCTAACTAGGTAAGTACAGAAAATTCGCATAATCAGTAAAGGTCATACCGTTTCTCACAAAACAGTTTACTGGTTTTACTAAGTTCACTTCCATCTCTACGTTTTTATATGTTCATATGGTTATAGCTACGTGTATAACTTGATCTTATAGATGTTCTATCATGTAGAATGGTTTCTTTCTTATTTCTATTAACATACATAAAGAAAATTAAACACCAACAGAAGACTCCATAACTGTTTTCACTTAGAACAGAATAGATACACAAATTTTCTTACTTCTAACTCAACGAAACAACTTATCTATCCACAAATCTCTTCTAAAATACTCCAATGCTTACTCACAGCAACTCAAAGCAACTTCAGCACATCTTTCTCTAACAAATGATCAATTCCACAGCTCGGCTCAAAGTGTTGTTGCATCCGTAAGCCACTTATCACGATTTCTACCAAAACAACGCACTCGGCATCCATTTCATCACTTCGCTCAACAAAACATCATACTCACACTTGTATTTTGAAACATGCAATCCTCAAAAACAACATGCAATGGCTCCTAACTCTAATCTAACACTTACTCAGCTTAGATTAACCATAAGACAACAACTACAAGTCATATCCTTCATAGCTTAGCTAGATCCGCAAGCTTTCTTGATGAAATGGTGGATACACTTCAACTTAGAGTTGTATCTTTCCTTACCTTTGTTCAACTATCAATGTAACACAAGAACACTTCAAGATCAGCACCAAAATCTCGCATGCAAAGGAAGAAATCGCTGGTTTTGTTGCTGGTTCTTCACTGCTCGACCGAGAGAGAAGAGAAGAAGAAGATGGAGGTGGGTTTCTCGGTTTTGAAGAGAGAGAGCGGGAATTTCGAAATTTATGAGGAAATAAATCTACAAGCTAATCCCTAGGCTAGGCTAATGATTATATTTGCTAATGATTATAATTTCTTTGCTTGTTTTCAGCTTCTATGGATGGGAATTCCGTGGGTGTTGCGTGCAAGAAGAAACAAGAGAGTGAGATGTCGTGGCCTCCATGCTTTGGTCTCCTTCGCCATTTGTCACTTGAATTTAATTAGTTTCTAATCCATGTCATTAGTCGGTTCATTAGTTGCAACATTAGTTCCTAATGTTCTTCAATCAATTTTCTTTTGTTTCTATTTGATTTCAATTATACAAAATCATAACATACATAACTTATCAACTAGTTAATGTTAGTCTAAAAAGAATCTATCACAGAATGCTAAAGTTAGAAATTTATGTTAGCATTACAATCATTAATAAAATTATCTTATTCATAATCTATGAACTTAATTAAAAATAAAATCACTCGGGCCTAATTATTCATTTATGGCCCAACGGGCTTAATCTATAACAACCCGGCCCACTAAACTAAACTTATGAACCTAATAATCCCGAACCTTGGCCCACTCAAACCAAGCCCATAATCTTTCACTCGAGTTCACAAGCCTAATTCTAAATAATCATACGGCCCGCTTGCTCCTCAAGCCCATTTGATCCTCACGGTCCATCGGGTTCACTTCTTGGCCCGATCTAAAATAATCCAAACTCCTAATGATTCAATTACACTAATGAATGCCGGTGAAATTTGGGATGTCACATATCAGGCTTGCTCACTCTAGGTGCTCGGATCGTAACAAATTTAAGCTTCACGCCTCTAATCCGATGGCTGACAACCCTCACAAGACTAGAATTGAAAAGACAAAAAAGAAAAAAAGAAAATATTAAAATTTCACTTTCCTTTCAAAATTGGAGAAATTGTTTACGTCAGCATTGGTCTAAGCACGAAAGATGCCTAGCTTTCATGTCATCAATTTCCAATTAAAATTGGTTGGAAGGATTATATTAGCAAATTTTCAAAAGTTTTAGGACTAAAAATTAAGCCAATTGAAAAGTTCAATACTAGATTGACCATTATACTATAGGTCTATGATTTTCATGGCAATTTTCTCATTTGTCTTGAGGACAAACTCAGTGGCAGCTATCAAAGCTTCCACAACGTACTTCACCCCGACCTCTCTACTAAACCAGGCATTCAAAGTTCAAGAGGTGTTGTTAAAGACCTCGTATTCGAATTCTCAGATTGCTTGTGTTGATTTCAGAGCAACCACAAAGAGGACGGCAAAGAGAGAGAGTCGAGTAGGCCTAATATTTGCAAAGGAAGATTTTACTAGCTCTTATCTATGCAATATCTTGAGTCTATTCATTGACTATATATAAGTTTTGACACCAATGGAAACCATGATATATGTTCAATATTGATATAGTTGACGACTATGCTTTCAAAAATTTATTACATTTCACAATTGTAGATTATCTCTCACTCATATAGTCAATTGAATTGCCTTAAGTTTGGTTTTGCAACAAATGTTATAATTTCATTTGTCTACTTTTTGTGCGTTTGGTCAGGGTTTGCTTCTGTGGAAATATTGTCCCATACCTCTTGACAATGGGTCATATATGTTTTTTATATTCATGTTGTCTCCCTATACCTATCAATTTAAAATTTTAGAATGGGCTTTCTAACATAGTATGAGAGATGGGGGGGCAGATAATAACGATAAGTGTCAAAAATCCGACGGTGTTGTAGAGAGTGCATGTTTGGAAAGTTCGGGTATGGTTTATACTCCCCTCCATAGGAGTACATCCAAGGGGGGAGGAAACAAAATCCGAAGAGTCAAGTAAATATCAAGTTCAACCTCGATCTGGAGCTTTTCCACCCGCTCTTCGACTTGAAAGGCGTAGTAGTCAATCTTGATATGAGATTTAGTCGGGGTTACTTTGATCATAACTAAGAGCGCCTCAATTTACTTGAGCTAAGAGCGGGAATAGTTACGAATTTCATTAGGTCGCGTGAGAGAAGGAGGTCATACCAAGAAGCACGATCCCTCTGAGAGTTACCGAAATCATGGAATTGAGAAGATGAACATGCAAACATGGGTAAAAACATCGACTTTCTTGCTTGGGCAAAGTAATTCCAGCGGGGTAGGCTGCATCCAATGCAAAGCAATTTTCAACATGGTGATGGGGTATGCAAGCCGTGAAACCTGACCTTATTAAATGCATCTAATGCAAGATTAATTAGGTGTACAAGTGCACACACATTAGTTTCAACTTATGATCGGTATCTGTCTTAACTGGAACCTCAGCAGTGGTCCCCAGATTCGAAATCAGATTGGGTATTGATGAGCTGCTGGCCCATGAAACGATCTTCTCTAAACCGACCAGTCCAATTCACAGATATCATATAAAACTATGTATCTCAAATACAATAATTAGCTTAGGTGGTCATGCATGTGTCTTCATTTGTAACATGGAGTCCATGGCTCAAATCATGGCAAGAAGCAACATTTCGTCAATAGAGAGAGAGAGAGAGAGAGGCATTCCCGCAGTTGAAACAGCCGGTCCGCCCAGTTCTTTAGTTGAACAAATCCCAATTGCACACCGCCGTGCGAAGGTAGTCAAATCCGATATTATAACAGACCATATTTTTGTTGTTTGTGCCTCGATTATTTATACGTTGATGCAAATAATACTTTCCATTGAGCCAATTTTCAATTTGATATTTTTTGTGATGACTTTGCATTGCCCGCCCACAGGAGATTGAGGATGGTTTTTGAATGAGACATTCAAGCTACGCAAATCGAATCCAAAGCCCTAAATGAACCACAAAGAATTAGATATGTGCACACTTAGGTGTACCGTTAGTACTAGCTTGGTGTACAATTTTTACGACTTTATTATAGTTGCATAGAGTAGATCGATTCATCTTATCCAGGTCCATCTCAATAATATGGTCGATAGTAAGTAAAGTGGAAATAATTGAGATCGAGTTGGTCTTTCAAGATACAAGTCGGATAGAGTAAGATAGAATACAATAACATACGCATTACCAAACGCCAGAAGTCAAGAACTTGCCTACGGCCGATGCTAATTCGTCTGAAAAAATGCTTTTCCTTGATCCCAAATCCAATTTAGGTCTGTCCCTTATAGTTCACGAGAGCGTATACTAGCACATACTCAAATAATATCCGTTGAATCTGCTGGTCCCACCGTCAAATATCAAAATTTGTATATTTCGATTGCACTCCTCCAAAAAAATAGATAAATTTGGACTTGGTCTGTCTTCCAATGAGTCGGCAACATCCTCAATGCCTCCGGCGACTTTGGCAACTGGGCCTACGTCGTCTCGCCCGTCGACCCCTTGATGCTCTCCTTCCTCCGCCACTCTCTTCGTCTCGGCTAGCACCAATGCTGCCGTCTTTGGCACCCCATGGATCTTCTCTATTTCCTCTACCAAGTCGTCTCCCGATGCCTCGCCTTCTCATAACTCGAGCGCTTCCGCACAAGCTCTCACCTCTCGACCCTTTTGCCAACAACTCCATCCTCATCGCTGGCAGCTCTCCCTCCAACTTCACCCTCGACAGCTGCCCTCTCCTCAATCCCGAACTCTTCCCCTCATACCCCTTGCCGTGCTCGGCATCGCCTGGATCCCTGATGCTGCGCGGGGGCTTTCTCCGCCACAGCTGCAGCCAGTGAGGGATGATAGTCCGATGGTGGCAGCGTTCATTTGGCTTGATAAAATAATTCGCCAGCGTTCCGTTATTGTCATTAATTTTTGCCATTCTTTTTCCAAGTTCTCGGCGAGCTACTGAAGCTAGGGGAGATACATTGATTTATCATTGTTTTAGTAAATTCAGATGCACGGAGTCAAGTACCCAATATCTTTGCAATAGAGGTATCAAAATGGTTCATGGACCAATTTTTTTTAATTATACAAATAGAACTAAATTGTAAATGGGTTGTTAGAGATTTAATGGGTCGAGTGAAAATGGGTTTAAGATATTCGAAAGTTCCGTACATGAATCTAGTGTCCTCGTTGGCGATAGACTGGGGACAAAGTTCCGAGTAAGCAAATCCGGCTGATTCCGCCGACTGAGTCATTCCAGAAATTTTGAATTCTACTTGCTCCGAGCTGTGTCGGTTTACCCATGATCGGTCTTCCTGGTCTTTTGAGCTATTTAAGACATTGATTTTACTCCTTCAAAAGCAATTGAAAGTTGACATCGCATTCACTGAGATCTGCACACATAATTTCCACCCTCCATTAAGAAATACAGTGTGGAGATCAAATCGATGGGTGCTTTACTGCTTTCGTATGGATGTGGATGATGGGTGTCACGCCCCGATCCTTGGGCACGCGCCCATCCCTCACTTTGGTCGATTAAAATTTTGCGATATCCCAGGATGTATTGCCGACCCTTTCCTTTTCATATGCACATGCGGAAGCAATTAAAAATCCCCAGACAATAAAACATTGGGATAGAACAGTATGACTAAATTTCAAACCTTTGAAAACATTCACTCTTATATACATTGCAAACCAGTGCACATATATATACAAGGTGAACTATTAAGTTCAATTCACAATAAGCCAGTTTAAAAACAAGGTCTACAAACAGAAGTGGGGTTCTACAAGCTACGGTCCCCGTCATCCTCTTCATCATCCTCCATACTCCAACTGGAGCCTTCAGCAGATTGCATCGAACTTTCGAAATCTTCAAAATCCAAGTCTACTGCATCTAGGGACCTAAAATGGCTATTCAATAACCAATGAGACAACGTTTCAGCAAGTTCTACCCCCTAAGACCCGATTAGTAAACTAATACACCTTTCCGCCTATGACAACATGAGTCAAAGGACTTACCTTGGCCTCAGATTCCACCTGCATATTAGCACAATTCAATAGACACCCTAGCAATCACATAACTGATCGAAGCATCAATCAATCGACATAGTCGATTACATGTCAACAAGACCACTCATCGGTTATTTCCTTTCAATCAATCAATTCACAACATCATATCAAAAGCAATAATCAATCGACTTAGTTGATTACATAGCAACGAGACCACTTTCGGTCATTTCAACTATTCTAACTCAATTCCCAATTATGAATCACGGTCCTTAGGACACAACTTATTTATAGGTGGTAATCACAGCCCCAACAAGCAACTTTCTTAGATTTAATGGTTTTACGGTCCCACCCGACCCTTCCAAGATGCAATGGCTTTACAGTCCCACCCGACCCTCTCAAGATTCAATGGCTTTATGGTCCCACCAGACCCTTTCAAGATCTAATGGCTTTATGGTCCTACCCGACCCTCTCAAGATCTAGTGGCTTTATGGTCCCACCCGACCCTTTCAAGATCTAGTGGCTTTATGGTCCCACCCGACCCTTTTTACGATGCCATACTCTATCACCGAGCCACGTGCATTCTCCAGGAAGATATACTGAGTCTCCGAGCCATGTGCATTCTCTAAGGCTACCTTTTTGCCAAGATGACATATCCAATCACCGAGCCACGTGTCTTTCCCAGGCGACATTCCAATTCATCGGGCCACGTGCATTCTCCAAGTAATTTACCAACTCACTTTCGATACTGACAACCAATGCTCGACGATTTCGCAATCAAAGAATTAAAATCACATCACTTAGGAATATACCCAAAAATTCACAATTAATTTAATTCAGCACGATTCAAAGCTCAAATAAATAAACAAACTACCCCATGACAATCAGCATGAAGTTCCGGTCATCAGCCATCCCAGTTGAATTTCCGAAAAATAATTAATTCGAAAAATAAATAAATAAATATTAAAAATCCAATTTAGGCCCATAATGCCTAATAGGAGGCCGAGACGAGCCTAGAAAATTACCGAGACTCGTTCGATAAATAATATGGCATGCCTACTTGCTAATGTCTATTTCTAATCACCTAACATGCATCATTAAGTCTCTAATTTAATTTATCTAAATTAATCTACCCACCTAATTGCATTTAATTAAATCTAACCAACCCTAAGCATAATTAGCAAACTAAGAAAGCATTAGTGAGTAAAACTCACTTGGCAAAGCGAAGACCGGAACACTGCAACGGCGACCTATGTAGCACGGACACTCTCCGGAAGCCGTGCCGTGTCCGACACTCCGACACGTGTCCAACACGTTCCGACACGTCCCGACACGCGGTCAACGAGTGTCGAAAAATCCGACACGTGGTCAACTCTTTCCGACACGCGAGTCCAGAATTCCGACACGCGATTCCAACACGCACGGGGTCAATTTTAAAAATTTCTAAAACTTGTGGAGTCAAAATATAAATATACACAAAAGAAGAAATAAAAGAAGTAATAAAAATGTTATACATATACACGCACGGGGTCAATTTTTATTTTTTTTCAGTTTTCTTTTTTTAGAATTTTTTTAGTTTTTTAAAAATTCTTTTACTATGAAAGAAGTAATAAAAAATGCTATATATGATAAATAAATAAATTTAAAAATATCATTTCAGCATTTTTCTTTAAACAATGTTTTTTTCCTCTAAGTTTTATGTATTATTGTAACAAATTAAAATAATGAATGATATTATTTAATATTTTTCGTGTAAATTAATTCTAGGCTGCTATTATTATTATTATTATTATTATTATTATTATTATTATTATTATTATTATTATTATTATTATTATTATTATTATTATTATTATTATTATTATTATTATTTATGTATTTATATATAAAAATATATTTAATATATAACGTGTCGGAACGTGTCGAAATTCTCTATTTTTAAAAAATGACGTGTCGGCGTGCCGTGTCGTGTCGTGTCGCGCATGTCGCGTGTCCGTGTCGGTGCTACATAGACGGCGACACGACGGCGGCCAAAATCCAAATTCTCGGCGGCGTCGACGGCCACACGGACTGGGCCCAAAGGCCTTGCAAGCCCACAAAAATTATTGGGCTTGGACTTGGCTACGGTTGGGCCTTCATTGTGGGCTGGACTGCTAAAATTCTTGGGCTTCAAAACTGGGCTTGATTTTGCAGCTTGCTGGACTGAATCTTGGCCGAATTGTGGGCTGAACGGGCTTTAAATTTTCATGGGCTTCTGCTAGTGAAGCCCACAACTTCAAATGGCTGAAGCTTGCTGCAATTTGGGCCGAGCTTCCCAGGAGCAAAGATGGGCTGAGCGTCGAGCAGCAGCTTCCTCGGTCGAGTGAGACGTTTCTGGGGTCAACTAACCAGCTACTGTTTGACTTGATTCGTGCGGTGAAGGGTGAAGGAGCTGGGGATGCGTGGAAGGTGGCTTCGTGGATGGCCGATCTTCAACGAAGCAAAAAAGAAGCAGCTGCTAGCGCCGGGGCTTGAAGACGAGGACTTCATAGGACGCCTGGTAGCAAGTGGTTGGACTCCGGTCAACAATCCGGTGGAGAATTCTTTTGTTGACCGAAGATGAGGAGAAATGGACAAGTGGCAGCCTGCAGGAGTCTCGGTGGAGACGCAGCTGGCGGTCGAAGGAAAGGAGTTGCTGCGGATGGTCGTTGACGCTGGACGAGTGGCCGAAAGAAGAAGCAAAGCAGTTCGCTGGCGGTGTTGGTGAGCTGGTAGAGACGCTGAAGACGCGTGGGCGTTGCTGGCATGAGGAGTCAACGTTGAAGTCCTTCGGTTGGGGCTTTGACCGAAGGAAATGAAGGCTCAGCAGAGACAGAATTTGGTGGAGGCGTGTGTGAGTTGCAGGTTTTGTCGAAGGAGAAGATTGAGGGATGTAGGAAGATGAGACAAAAAATGCAGAGGCTGGTCTTCAAAGGAAAAGGGAGAGAAGACCACGAAGGAGAGAGGGCAAACGAATGAGGCAGAGGGACGCGCCACGCTTGCTGGAGAAGCCGTGGATAAGGGAGAAAGAAAGGTCAAATTAAATATCTAAAATCATCATTAGATTAGCCCCAAAATTCCACATGATTATCCTCTTATGTCCCCTAATTATTTTTTTGAAGTATAAATCCACAATTATCCAAATTGATGCCAATGTTGCACACCCCCATGCCTAGTCCGAATTTCTTCAATTTTGGTCTTCAATCTCTTTAACAAATTCCTAAAATTGAAGTCCAATTTTGATGTAGAAAAATTCCATTCCATTTTCTGCAAGTCCCCAACACTCAAAGGCTCGGCTTGGAAGTCCAAATTTTCTTCAATTGAGCCCATCCGAATTTCTGCTATTTTCCGCAACGTCCGAATCGATTTTCCGTAAAAATCCCAAACTCGATGGAATTTCTCCGAAAGACAAGACAACATCTTACAAATGAACCGTGACATGCTCGAATATCCGATTCCCGAAACTGAATTCAATTTCATGGTTAAAATCGACCGAACATGATTTTAATCCGATCCAACCTACTGGGTAGCTTTTAGGGATTTTACCACGGTTATATCCCTTAACGGCTTCATCCAATAGATTGGTTAACTCGTGAGTAATCAGCTCAGAGAAAAAGGACCATCGGCGCGTCTACGAGATGCCCATTTCATATATTCGGGACGGATCGAAAATTCAGGATGTCAGAACTCTTCCCCTTTTATAAAAATTTCATCCTCAAAATTTAAACTTTTATCCAATCCTGACAAAAGGTGGGGTATTGTCGTCTCATCAAGTCTCACTTTCCTCAGTTGCTTCTTTAGTCCCATGGTGTTGTCCGACCACTTTAACCAAGGGGACTTTCTTGGTTCACAAAGTCTAATCTCTCTTATGGCTCTAAACGGTCTATAATCTAATTCTGCTCACGACAACTGCAATCACTGACTGCTGAACTAACTTTGGGCTTGTGATATTTCTTTCTCTGATCTCATCTCAACAAATTGAAGTTCTGTACACTTTGCTCTGTTCTGCCTCAAAAGAACTATTTGACCATTCTGCTGAAACTGGTGACCTCGGTTCTAGATCTGATATAAGTTCATCACTGGTACTCCACGCAAACGAACTGTCTGACGCACATACATTTTTGCATGCCCATTCCAATCAAGATCCTTCCATATGGTAATAAAGTGGGTCGACTTCATCAGTCTATCGACCACTACCTCAACTAGAGCCATTATTCCCCTGACTTCTTGGTAAACTTATCACAACATTCCATCACGATATATTTCCGTTCCCACTCTAGACTCTCGAGTGATTGTAAATGTTCTCCCGGCTTGCATTACTAAACTTTCACTTACTAGCACATCCGACACTTGCAATATGTCCAATGATAACTATCTTCATATCGGTCTACTAATTGAGCTGACGTTGCTTCTGGCCTACCACGCACTGTATGGTCAAATACTACAATATTACGGTGAGTTTCTTAACAAGGTTTCCTCCTTAAGTTTCGTACTGTCTGACACCAGTCAACACTCATAATACTTTAGTATTCCATCTTTCGAAATCTGAAAGTTAATCTCTTCCTTATCAGTATCCTCTTGCAGGATCTTCTGATCATTCCGATCTGTCAACTGAAGTGTTTGATTCTTACTTGTATATCTAGTTCAATTTTGAGGGCGGTTGCAAAAATTTAAAAGGTAGCCTACCTCAAATTTGAAAACCGAATTTCAGATCATTTTCAAGTAAAGTCTATACTTTAGCTAGCCTGTGCACAATTGAAGACTCTCGGCTCAATGCATTAGTGACTTCTTTCTTTCCTCCAGGGTGATACCAAATAGCACCATTCTAGTCCTGCCAAAGTTATGATTTACGACCCTTCTCATATTCAACTCGTGAGATCATAGTTGACGGAACGCAAGTGCAACAATCCTACTATGTTGCATCAATACATAATCCAGTCCTCTAAACGACACGTCACTATAACTTTCACATCCTCCAGAATCGTAAGGAATGGTCAACGCAAGTGTGGTAGCCAACTTACACTTAAGCTCTTGGAATTTATCCTCACACTCGTCTGTTCATATAAATTTCTCTCCTTTCTTCAGGAGTCGAGTCAATGACAACACTAATGTTAAGACTCTTTCCACGACTTTCTGAAGTGACTTGTCCAGCCCATACGGCTTCTGATCTCTGATACTATTGTCAGTTTTGGTCCACTAATAATTGACTCGATCTTGATCGGGTCCATGGAAATTCTTTCACCATTCTCAGGTGTCTCTCGAGCTCCTTAGTATTTCTCAAATACACTAGAATCTCGTTGAAAGATACGATCACAATTGATCTAGATATTCTTCGTACACTCAAGTTGTCAAATCCATTACAGCAACTGGAGCATTCACCAGGCCAAACGATCTTACAATACTCACTAAGGCCATATCAAGTACGAAACACTGTCTTCAGTATAATCTCTTTCTTGGTTCTCAGCTGATGACTTCATAATCTCAAGTCGATCTTTGAAAACATTGACACTCTTTATAACTAGTCACACCATTCATTGATCTTCGGCAATGAACACTTGTCCTTGATTGTCACCTAATTGAGTTGACGATGGTTGATGCATGATTGCAACAAACCATCTTCCTTTCTTTCTCCACAAAACTGATGTTCTCTAAAGTGATGCACTGATATGCATGAATTCCTCATTCCTCAATCTTCACATCCGCATCTTCGGTTCTATTAGTTCAGACCACAATAACTGGTAAGAAGCCTTCGAGAGTGGCTCTATTCTGGTGCTAGCTCGATCGTAGTTTCTATCTCTTTCTCTGGCAACAGTCTGACAGTTCTTATGACAACACATCTGTTGACACCTAATTTTGGAAAAATAAAATTGCATTTTGAACAAAAGGAAAATAAGGGGAAGATCAATTTGATTGAATTATGCATGGAAGGTGGGAATTTCGACTAATTATTCTTGCTTCAATTAGATCTTCAAGAAATCAAGAGAATAAAAGTCAAAATGGAAACCAAACCCAAAATTGGTGAGGATAATGGCCAGATTGATAAATCAAAGGGAAAGTATCAAAGGATTATATTCATCGGGTGAACCGCTTGCAAAAATCAAAACGAACTTGGATGGGTTTTCGGTAACATGAGTGAAAAACCGAAATGTTAATTTGCGATGGCAAATCGGGGCTGAAATTCTGTAATTCCCGCAATCAAGGAAGCATAACTTTCTAAAAGACAATAGAGGTTTTCACTATAAAAAGGCAACGGTTTGTGAGAGGGAGGAGAGCGGAGCTCACGAGGCGATTTTCAAAAAAAATTTAGAGCAAAAGTGAGGAAGGTTTTCTCTTGGTTTCTTTTGAGTTCAATTTTCTTTAAGGGGGAGAGGCACACACCCTCAGGGATCTCGGACGATGGTGTAGTCTTCTTGACGATGCCCCATGTTCATCATGCTTCATGGATATTGACGACAAGCATAAAGCTAAGTCGAGCTTCTTTTTTTTTAAGTTTGATTGTGTGCAATTCCAATTTGCTATTCGCACTAAGGTGATTTTATTTTTGTTTCTTGCCTAGATTAAACTCCTACATCTCCGACGATAATTCCAGCAGCGAGACATCGAAGTGGCCAACGTACCTAAGCGCGATTGCCATCCAATGATTTCACTGTGATAAAACCGGGTTGTTTCTCTCCCTATTAAAGTTGTCCACTCCATATTTTTGGTATTTACTTTGTTTTGTTCTGATGTTGTGGTCAGGCAATTCAATGCCGAACAAAAGACCACACAATTCCATATTCCACCATAATTGACAAGAGAGACGACAAGAGAAGGGGACGTCCACTCAAAAAAGTTCTCGGAGGAGACTAGCAAATGATCAAATCAAGAACTAGCCATATGCCCACTAATGCTGCTGCAATTCCCTTCCTTTAGTTTTATTTTTATTTCTTTCTTTTGTTTATTTTATGTTATTTTATTGTGTTTTAAATTTTGTTATTATTGTTTAAGTTAGAATATGGTTTGTCAATGTTAATATTTGTGCATTTTGTATGCATTATCCGTAGGGATTTTGTCCGAAATTAATGTAATTATTAATTTGATCCAGAGACATCGGATCATTTTTTAATTATATTAATTTTTGGGCTTTTGGTGAAATTTCAATTGTTAAATCACAATAATTATTTAATTTGGTCCGTAAGACTTCGGATCAGATTTGTAATTGTTTTGATCTCCTTGTTGTGACAATTAGGGTTAGAATAACCGTTAATTTGACCCGTGAGACAATAGGTTATTTTTTCGATTATTTTAATCCTTTCTTGCTTTATTTTGTTGATAGTTTAGATTTAATATTTATTTAATAATTAATTATTTAAAAAAAAATCAAAATTCTGCATGAGCATATAGGTTTAGTAAATCAAACATGTAGGATTAGGTTTTTGAAATTTTCGTCATCTAGTGATTGTTGCTAAGTTCATTGCTTGTCATTAGAACTAGGTCATTTGATTAAATTGCATATTTAATTGTTGCATTTCTTTAATTTCGAATTTCATGGAAAATACAAAAAATTTAGAATAAATTCATTTCATGCTTTAGGATGAATTGCATGCTTATTCATGTTATATAGTTTAGGTCATATTGCCACGTCATATCATTTCATGTTAAATTAGTAGCATGCATTGCACGACTTTCATTAAAAAAAAGTGAAAACAAAAAAATTGAGTGATTGCTTATTAATTAGAAATCATATCTAGGATTATTGATATGATTTCGACCTAACAACGTGATTGCTTTCGTTGCTTTGAGGTAAGTCCTGCATTTTTTTTATTCGCTTTCTCGGGTGTTAAATTGGTGGTTTGTGCATTCGCGTGATCGCCTCACACGTTAGGAAAATGAATTAAAATCAAATCAAGCTGCCCGCAAAACATTTTTGAAAATTAAAAAGAAATGGTACCGAAAGGGCACTAGGATAGTCTAGTGTAACCAAGTCCCCGTACCCTTAGTCTCGGTTCGTAGGAGTAAAATAATTCTCCCATTATTTTGCTTAGGTGTCTAATCGACCTACCAAAAACAGATTAGTGGCGACTCCTAGATAGTATTTTGCATGTTTAAAAATTTAGACTCAAGTCGCGATTTGGTATGGGCTTGGGAGAGCCCGAGCTAAGTTTAAAAAACTTAGCAGTCCATTAACCTAGTTTTAGGTGGTGAACCCGAAAAAATCAGGTCGCGACAGCTTGGCGACTCCACTGGGGACTTGTGTTAAAACACTTAGTGGACTTAGGCCAATTTTTATTTTTATTTTTACTTTAAAAATGTTTTTGTTTGGCAGCGAGGATCCCAAGTACGTCCCTAACATTTTTAAGGTGTTAAATGTTTTTGCAGATGGGAGGTATAAGGGGAGTAGTCTTTGCTAACCTTTGTCTTGCAGGTTGGAATGTGGGATGAATATTTATTTTTCCCAATTAGAAGTGTTGTTTGCATTTAAACTATTGTGCATGCTTTATTACTTTAGCACCACACTATTTGCACACACAACCTGCGGTCCGACTTGGGCTGCGATAGGATTTCTAGGATGGTGTTGAGAAGTATACTTCCTCCAAAGCGAGACTGCTATGTAGAGGTTGACCTTCTCTTTCCCGAAAGTTTTTCATGGTGTCGAAATGTGTTTTGTCCATATCCGCGAGACTGCGTGACTATTGGACATTCTATTCGACTGAGCCCGGAGTTAAGGGGACCTGACGTTAATGCGAGACTGCAACGGTCAGATCACCCTCTTAGCTCCACTTTGTTAAGCGGTCTAGGTAGAAATCGAACCTCACATCTCATATGCATGTCTATGTGATTGTCATTGATTTCCCTTGGTGAAGTAAGTCTTCTATCCCTATATCATGCAATTTATTTTGTCATACTTTTGGGTCAGTCCATGGCAATCTAGGTTGATCATTGATTTAATTCCTTTGTCAGTTAGAAATGAAATGAGGAAATTGCCATGTGATGAATCATTTGGAAAATAACAAAAACTTTAGAGAATTTGTTTTCAATTCATGTCTTTATTGTTCTCCTTAGGGAGTTTTAAATTTTGATCATTCCTAATTCGTGTTTAGGAAATTTGGTTCTTGTTAGGGTGTCTTATTTTTATTTTTCTAGTTATTTTTAGGTAATTCCCTTCTTGCAAAGACTTTTCATGAATAAAAATAAAAAAAAAAAAAATCGATTAGATCATTGTCATGGATTGACTCTCCATTTACACTTCATGCTTACATGTTCCCGTTTATCTCCTTTAGGTGATTATGGAGCGATCTCGCTCACCCATCCTTACATAGTCGAGAGCTAAAATGGCGGATCAAAACAAGGTGCTGGATCGTATCATTGACAATATGAACAAGCGAATTGCACACCTCCAAAGTCAAGTCGATGAATTGTCTACTACTGTGGCTTTTCTCGTCAAGCAAAAGGGCTGTGATGACATAGCTGAATTTGATGCCACCATGAAGAGACTAGTGACATATCTAGAAGGAAGAATCTCTGACCTGGATGGTTCGCATCACAAGATCTAGGAGGGTGAAGAACTCAAGCACACATGATTCATGGTCCTAAGTAACGGCATGCTCAGTTGCACCTTCCACTGCGTGGTAATTCTTATTGCTTTTCAGGGATTGGTTTAAATTTCTTCTAGTGCTTGAATATCACATTTTTCATTCCAATAAATGTAATTTGATTGATGAACATCAATAAAATTACAAGTTTTATTTTGAGGACATGATGGGGTATGCCAAACCAGGCCGGTGACGATATCCAACAATGAAAAGAAAATGTCATCCAAGGAGAATTCTGAGGACTGGGCTCTTTCATGCTTCCTCATAAAAAAAAATCATTTTTGAAGCCATTTCCAAAAGCATACATTAGGTTAACCTTGGTTAATTTTCTGACTCATTTACTTCATGTTTCAGAGTATTACTTTTTTCGGTCTGATGAGAAGGCGTCAAAAAGGCACACCAGGTTGCAATTGGCCCAATTATCAAGGACACATTTCTAAGGAGTTGATGTGACAAGATTGTGGGCATGACGGATTTTATTAGTGACCCAACTGAGATAAAATCTCGACCCAAGCCAAAAAAAGGGATATTCCATTTGTTTTTACTTTGATGTTGCATATTATCATATTCATGCACGATCTCTTGTGCAGAGGCAAAAGTGGATTTTCAGTCTTGAATGACAGGGACAATCCAAAGACATCAACTGCCGAGGCAATCCCATTGTAGATGAATCCTTGAATGAATGCTTAAAACCATTTTGCAGTATGGAAAACTGTTTGTTTTGGAGTTGACAATTTTTCATGCCTAAAGCTGTTGAGTTTTTTTTTTAAAAAGGGATTGTGCATGATGACTCTTACATGTTTTATCCACCAAATCCACAAAAAAACATCAAGATAGGCTAATTTAATGAATGATGTGGAATTGATTGAGCATACTAAATGAGACGAGTTGGGATGATGAAAGGCAAACCCTATCCTATACATAGTCCCCTACTCATACACTTGTGAGATGAGTGTAAGAAAGTTCATATACACAAGGTAAAGAGTTCTCTCGCAAAAGGTACGGCAACTGAAATGATGAGAGGCAATTCATTTCTCTATCCCAAACACTACAAGTGATCCATTGCTTAAACCCTTTTGAGCCCATACACTTGTGGATGTTCTTTTCAAATTACCCCTGTTAAGAAGCATCCCACATCGGGGCAACTAAGAGATCAAAGGACATCATGAGGTGAGGAAAATGAATTGAAATTTTCTTGCTCTCACTTGCATCAATCTTCAAGTCATGCTATTACATTGAATTCATATGGTAATTTAAGTGCCTTAGGATGACGAAGAGCATTTCTTTCACTATCCTACATACTTATATCCTTTGTATAGCCCACTTGAGCCTGTGATTTCGTTTCTTTTAAGCCCAGTTGATGATCATCCCCCACACTGGGGCAAGGCAAGAGATAGATAAAGACCCTTGAAGGTTCGAGTGTCATTTAAAGTATACTTGACACACACATTGTGTGCAAGAACTGAAATCAAAATAGAACTAAGGGGCATGAAAAAGGTGTGCTCGGTAAAAGCAAGGCCAATGCCCGTGAAAAGAGAGAAATGATGATGAATTGGAGGCATAAAAAAAGTAGTGTGCTCGACCAATGTCCATCATCAAAGAAAATGACTTTGAAAAAAATTGAGAAAAGATCTCCAGTTGAATAATCATTGGCATCGTGATAAACTTTTGAGCCAATAAAGAAATCTGTCAAGAAAACAATCCGTGGCGAAGAAAACGGTGGCAATGTCATGATGATCACCAACTTTGACCCATATACACATCTTGGAGCCTAACGATCCTTTCGTTTCTCAACCCATGAACCCAGCCTATGTTACGTCCCTTGCAAAGTCTCTTCAGATTAGGGCACTTGAATTAACATAGGAATTCACATGTTTTAAGCATCGCTCGAAGAAGTGCGAGTAGGATTATTTCTTTCTCATTTTTGCAGGGTTCTTGACTTATAAACCCGGAAATGATTACAAGACTGTTCATTCAATATCCTTGACTCAAAGAGTCCATTTGTTAAGCCGTTGGCCAAGCCCACATTACGGTCCCCGTTAAAGACCCCGATTGGTAAGATCGTACCGCTTGCGAGAATACTCGGACCCATGTCGATATGATGAAATTGAGTGAGTCTCATAAAATAGCCATTCTAAATGAGAGTGAGTTGAAAGTCCTTTCTAACCGAAAGTCTCTCATTTGGTATTCTTAAGAAATCCATGTCATGAGTGAAAATTGTCTTGAACGATAATTCTCTCTAGTGGAAATTTGGATGATGCAAAAGTCATTATGCATGAATCTTGATTGAATTGATAAAAGCTTCAATAGATTTTGAAGTATGCATTCCATAATAGCCTTAATTGCATATTTCTTTGGTGAATGCATTTTTGCTCTAATCATGTCGACAGATAATTTTTCTCAAAGACCCAAGAGCTCCTAACATTCAGATTCCTTTCAAAATGCCTCATGATATAAGGAGATGAGAAACCATCATGAACATTCAAGGTGCATCATTGATGTTCCAAAATTTATTTCTACCAGGAGGTGAGAGGCCTTCACAGGATATCTAAGTTCCAGAAGACATATTCCAAAGAATCAGAGATATCATCAGGTAAGTATATCTCTACCCATTCTCGACACTTGACTCGGTCAAGTTGTTCCTTTAAAATTGACCTGGCGTGCTTTCGTAGCCCAAAGTCCCCTTTCTATCGACCCGGCGTGCTTTCGTGACCGGTGTCCTTTTAAATTGACCTGGCGTGCTTTTGTAGCCCAGAGTCCCCCTTTTATCGACCCGGCGTGCTTTTGTAGCCCGGTGTCCTTTTAAATTGACCTGGCGTGCTTTCGTAGCCCAGAGTCCTTTTGTATTATCCTGGCGTGCTTTCATAGCCCAAAGCCCATCTTTACAGGAGACATATCCCCAATGAGCAGAGATGTCATCAGGTAAGTATATCTCTATCTACACCTTAAATACTTGTCTCTATCTACACCTTAAATACTTGTCGTTGTACAGGTATTTTCACTTTTGAGTAATTTGACACTCGATGGAGTTGTCCCTAAAGATTTTTCCCCAAATTGCGACGCCGGGCAACCGAAGAATGGTTCGGGTCCTAGCCAAGCAAAACCTCGTTTAGGCGACCGTAGAATGGTACGGGTCCTAGAAAACAAAACTTATTTCCCTTTTCAGGCGACCGTAGAATGGTACGGGTCCTAGACAAACTTATTTCCCTATTCAGGCGACCGTAGAATGGTACGAGTCCTAGAGGGCGAACCCCCGTTTAGGCGACCGTAAGATGGTACGGGTCCTAGACAAAACTTATTTCCCTATTCGGGCGACCGTAGAATGGTACGGGTCCTGGAAGGTAAATCCCCGTTTAGGCGACCGTAGAATGGTACGGGTCCTAGGAAAGCAGTTTTCTTTACAAAGTCATGTTACTATTCTGGGCGACCGTAGAATGGTATGGGTCCCGGACGTGTAGCACCAATTTATCTTGAGTTACTCTACCCTCCTTGAAGGTAAGTTATTCCAGGTAAATTCATTTATCATTTGCATTAGCATTTCCACGCATCATATATATTGCATTCAAAAAAGGAATTCATTTTCCAACAAAAAGTCATTTAGTGCATGTGCATAATTAAAATTAGGTCTCAATTGTCCTATTGATAATTTTTCCGGTAGAAGCTTGATAAAGCCATCATGCATGGGCCTTCATTGAATTTTTCCTCAAAGACCAAAAGAATTGTCTTTGAAACCTTGAATTTGTTCAGTCATCTTTGTACTTGATGAGAATTCCAAGTACCTATTTATAAAATGTTTCCAAATGTCTAGTGTGAATTCTAGATATTTGAACTTTTAAACGCTTGATGTGATTTCCAAGTGTTTGTCTTTCCAAACATCTGATGTGATTTCCAGACGTTTAGTAAAAGTTTTCAAATGTCTAACATAAGAATCAGATTTTTGAAGTTTCAAGTACTTGATGCAATTTCCAGGTGCTTAGAATCGATGAGAATTCCAGATCCCTAAAGACTTTGAGCCTTTCAATTATCGAAGGGAGTTCCGATGATGATTGACGGGTCTCATCGGAATCATTTCACACCTAAATCCTCAAAACAGGTATGACAGTACGTGCTCTTCTTTGCATTTGCATTTCATTGGTCATAGACACATGGAGGTCTATGTTCCTGACTAGATCATTGCATTTACATTGCATCCTTTATTCTTAAAAAAAAAAAAAAAAAAAAAGTCATTAACATTTGCGTATGCATTTCATATTTCATTTTGCATGGTTTAAATTTAGGTGTCATATATCTTTGAAGGAAACCTCTACGAGCTTCCTTTCAAAGAGGGGCAGCTGTTGACACCTAATTTTGGAAAAATAAAATTGCATTTTGAACAAAAGGAAAATAAGGGGAAGATCAATTTGATTGAATTATGCATGGAAGGTGGGAATTTCGACTAATTATTCTTGCTTCAATTAGATCTTCAAGAAATCAAGAGAATAAAAGTCAAAATGGAAACCAAACCCAAAATTGGTGAGGATAATGGCCAGATTGATAAATCAAAGGGAAAGTATCAAAGGATTATATTCATCAGGTGAACTGCTTGCAAAAATCAAAACGAACTTGGATGGGTTTCTGGTAACATGAGTGAAAAACCGAAATGTTAATTTGCGATGGCAAATCGGGGCTGAAATTCTGTAATTCCTGCAATCAAGGAAGCATAACTTTCTAAAAGACAATAGAGGTTTTCACTATAAAAAGGCAACGGTTCGTGAGAGGGAGGAGAGCGGAGCTCACGAGGCGATTTTCAAAAAAATTTAGAGCAAAAGTGAGGAAGGTTTTCTCTTGGTTTCTTTTGAGTTCAATTTTCTTTAAGGGGAGAGGCACACACCCTCGGGGATCTCGGACGATGGTGTAGTCTTCTTGACGATGCCCCATGTTCATCATGCTTCATGGATATTGACGACAAGCATAAAGCTAAGTCGAGCTTCTTCTTTTTTTAAGTTTGATTGTGTGCAATTCCAATTTGCTATTCGCACTAAGGTGATTTTATTTTTGTTTCTTGCCTAGATTAAACTCCTACATCTCCGACGATAATTCAAAGTAGCGAGACATCGAAGTGGCCAACGTACCTAAGCGCGATTGCCATCCAATGATTTCACCGTGATAAAACCGGGTTGTTTCTCTCCCTATTAAAGTTGTCCACTCCATATTTTTGGTATTTACTTTGTTTTGTTCTGATGTTGTGGTCACAGGCAATTCAATGCCGAACAAAAGACCACACAATTCCATATTCCACCATAATTGACAAGAGAGAGACGACAAGAGAAGGGGGACGTCCACTCAAAAAGTTCTCGGAGGAGACTAGCAAATGATCAAATCAAGAACTAGCCATATGCCCACTAATGCTGCTGCAATTCCCTTCCTTTAGTTTTATTTTTATTTCTTTCTTTTGCTTATTTTATGTTATTTTATTGTGTTTTAAATTTTGTTATTATTGTTTAAGTTAGAATATGGATTGTCAATGTTAATATTTGTGCATTTTGTATGCATTATCCGTAGGGATTTTGTCCGAAATTAATGTAATTATTAATTTGATCCGAGAGACATCGGATCATTTTTTTAATTATATTAATTTTTGGGCTTTTTGGTGAAATTTCAATTGTTAAATCACAATAATTATTTAATTTGGTCCGTAAGACTTCGGATCAGATTTGTAATTGTTTTGATCTCCTTGTTGTGACAATTAGGGTTAGAATAACCGTTAATTTGACCTCGTGAGACAATAGGTTATTTTTTCGATTATTTTAATCCTTTCTTGCTTTATTTTGTTGATAGTTTAGATTTAATATTTATTTAATAATTAATTATTTAAAAAAATCAAAATTCTGCATGAGCATATAGGTTTAGTAAATCAAACATGTAGGATTAGGTTTTTGAAATTTTCGTCATCTAGTGATTGTTGCTAAGTTCATTGCTTGTCATTAGAACTAGGTCATTTGATTAAATTGCATATTTAATTGTTGCATTTCTTTAATTTCGAATTTCATGGAAAATACAAAAAATTTAGAATAAATTCATTTCATGCTTTAGGATGAATTGCATGCTTATTCATGTTATATAGTTTAGGTCATATTGCCACGTCATATCATTTCATGTTAAATTAGTAGCATGCATTGCACGACTTTCATTAAATAAAGTGAAAACAAAAAAATTGAGTGATTGCTTATTAATTAGAAATCATATCTAGGATTATTGATATGATTTTCGACCTAACAACGCAGATTGCTTTCGTTGCTTTTTGAGGTAAGTCCTGCATTTTTTTATTCGCTTTCTCGGGTGTTAAATTGGTGGTTTGTGCACTCGCATGATCGCCTCACACGTTAGGAAAATGAATTAAAATCAAATCAAGCTGCCTGCTTGCAAAACATTTTTGAAAATTAAAAAGAAATGGTACCGAAAGGGCACTAGGATAGTCTAGTGTAAACCAAGTCCCCGTACCCTTGGGTCTCCGGTTCGTAGGAGTAAAATAATTCTCCCATTATTTTGCTTAGGTGTCTAATCGACCTACCAAAAACAGATTAGTGGCGACTCCTAGATAGTATTTTGCATGTTTAAAAAATTTAGACTCAAGTCGCGATTTGGTATGGGCTTGGGAGAGCCCGAGCTAAGTTTAAAAAAATTAGCAGTCCATTAACCTAGTTTTAGATGGTGAACCCAAAAAAATTGGGTCGCGACAACATCTAAAAATTCTTAGACCACTGAGATGTCTTCCACCTCCAATTCTCCAATCTGTCTTAACTACAACCATCACCAAGTAACCTTGGCAATCTATATCTAATAGGTGGGTTGCCTTCAATCAACGAGATTAAAGAAATCGAAGACTCATTTCGACTCCCAATAAACTTGACACTTTCATGTGCTACGGGACTAAGTTGAATTGTTCCATGACCATGATTCATTACCACAAGATGCTCTATGAGTCCACTCTACTCATGTAGCATTAAAGTTACACCTTAGCAATAGTTAAGCATAACTATTACTAGTGATTCCCCTTTCTTTCACTTATTTCAATAAACTGAAGTTCCCCAAACTTCATCAAAACTCTACTACGATACTCTGATAGAATTTTCCCCAAAACATTCTTCCTCTGATTAGTGATGGGTCGGTTCCATTCCCGTTCTTCTTGCCATACCCGGACATTGAATTCATCCATGTTTTCTTTCACAATTTTGACACCTATCTGGTGAATCTTCTACCTCCTATCAGGTGTTAGCATACACTCTTTCTCATACTGGAGACCTATCTCAAAATTTCCACGGTGCGTTCTATGACGCACTTCTTCTGACCTGTCCTATTGATGGTGACATCAATAACCATTGTCCAGATTTCATCTACTTATGTGGATAACCCATAAGTCACTGTCTGTGCTGGTGACACTTACCACAAATTCCTGTCCTCAGAATAGACGAGACTAATCCATATAATCTTCCATGGAACAACATGTTCCATTTGTCTAAATGCCGACCTAACTATTTCACCCTGCCTATTGGGTGGAATAGAAAAATCTTCCCTCAACATTCATCTTTACCTTGACCAAATTCCAAATCTGCCTGCGCTGAATCTTGACTCATATATCAAAATCTATTCCATGATCATCCTTCCAGGTTGGACCTCCGCAAAGGTAGCAACAACAACAACTTGATCCCGCACTTGCTGGCTCATCTAGTTCCCAAGGAACACTAGCATCAGAACGATCCTATCGAACTTAGGATCATTCGATGCTTCTACCCTAGTACCAACCTACGGTGGTACTCTTATGCTCAAGCAGGCCAGAGCCAACACTCTGCCACAACCACCTCGGGTACTGACCTTTCTCAGCAATTTACCCCGAGTTACAGAGGATACTATCCTCTTACTAGGAGTTCTCTACTCCTACTCACTCATGGTTCAGTCTTTTACTAACACCTGCCTTCCGAATCCATACTGGATTTAGAAGATGAGCGATTCACACACGACAAACAGTTCTACCAATCAGCCATCATAGACATGCACTAGTATGAATTTAAAGCTCATCCTACTACTATCCCATAGGTCATCGCACCTCATCACTCCAATTCCTTAACTTCGCTCTGATACCACTTAAACGGAATGTCACGCCCCGATCCTCGGGCACGCGCCCATCCCTCACCTTGGTCGATTAAAATTTTGCAATATCCCAGGATATATCGCCGACCCTTTCATTTTCATATGCACATGCAGAAGCAATTAAAAATCCTCAGACAATAAAACATTGGGATAGAACAATAGGACTAAATTTCAAACATTTGAAAACATTCACTCTTATATACATTGCAAACCAGTGTACATATATATACAAGGTAAACTATTAAGTTCAATTCACAATAAGCTAGTTTAAAAACAAGGTCTACAAATAGAAGGGGGGTTCTACAAGCTACGGTCCCCGTCATCCTCTTCATCATCCTCCATACTCCAACTGGAGCCTTCAGCAGATTGCACCGAACTTTCGAGATCTTCAAAATCCAAGTTTACTGCATCTAGGGACCTGAAATGGTTATTCAATAACCAATGAGACAACGTCTCAGCAAGTTCTATTCGCTAAGACCTGATTAGTAAACTAATACACCTTAGGGCTGCCTATGCACAACATGAGTCAGAGGACTTACCTTGGCGTCAGATTCCACCTGCATATTAGCACAATTCAATAGGCACCCTAGCAATCACATCACTGATCGAAGTATCAATCAATCGACATAATCGATTACATGTCAACAAGACCACTCATCGATCATTTCCATTTAATCAATCAATTCACAACATCAGTTCAAAAGCAATGATCAATCGACTTAGTCCATTACATAGCAACGAGACCACTTCTGGTCATTTCAACTATTCCAACTCAATTCCCAATTATGAATCACGGTCCCTGTGACACAACTTATTTTATAGGCAGAACCACAGCCCCACCAAGCAACTTTCTTAGATTTGGTCGCTTTACGGTCCCACCGACCCTTCCAAGATTCACCCGCTTTACTGCGGTCCACCCGACCTCTCAAGATTCAATGGCTTATGGCCCCACCCGACCTTTCCAAGATTTAATGGCTTTATGGTCCCACCCGACCCTTTCAAGATCTAGTGGCTTTATGGTTCTACCCGACCCTTTTTATGATGCCATACTCTGTCATCGAGCCACATGCATTCTCCAGGAAGACATACCGAGTCTCCAAGCTAAGGCTACCTTTTCGCCAAGATGACATATCCAATCATTGAGCCACGTGTCTTTCCTAGGTGACATTCCAATTCACTAGGCCACATGCATTCTCCAGGTAATTTACCAACTCACTTTCGATATCGACAACCAATACCGACGGTTTCTCGATCAAAGACTTAAAATCACATCACTTAGGAATATACCCAAAATTCACAATTAATTTAATTCGGCACGATTTAAAGCTCAAATAAATAAACGGACCGCACCACAACAATCGCATTTGAAATTGAATTCCAGCCACCGCCATAGGTTGAATTTCCAGAAAATAAATAATTAATTAATTAATTAATTCGAAAAATAAATAAATAAATATTAAAAATCCAATTTATGCCCATAATGCCTAATTGGAATGAGACGAGCCCGGAAAAATACCAAGACTCGTTCGATAAATAATATGGCATGCCTACTGCTAACGTCATTTCTAACCACCTAACACGCATCATTAAGTCTCTAATTTAATTTATCTAAATTAATCTAACCACATAATTGCATTTAATTAAATCTAACCAACCCTAAAGATAATTAGCAAACTAAGAAGCATTAGTGAGTAAAACTCACTGAAGAAAGTCAAGACCGAACACTGCGACGCACGAAATTCAAATTTTCGGTGGTGTCGACGGAAGACACGGACCGGGCCCAAAGGCCTTGCAAGCCCACAAAAATTGCTGGGCTTGGACTTGGCTGCGATTGGGCCTTTATTGTGGGCTGGACTGCTGAAATTCTTGGGCTTCAAAACTGGGCCTGATCTTGCAGTTTCGGGACTGAATCTTGGCCGAATTGTGGGCTGAACGGGCTTTAAATTTTCGTGGGCTTCTGCTGGTGAAACCCACAACTTCAAATGGCTAAAGCTTGCTACAATTTGGGCCGAGCTTCCCAGGAGCAAAGATGGGCTGAGCGTCGAGTAGCAGCTTCCTCGGTCGAGTGAGACGTTTCTGGGGTCAACTAACCAGCTGCTGTTTGACTTGATTCGTGCGGTGAAGGGTGAAGGAGCTGGGGATGCGCGGCAGGTGGCTTCGTGGATGGCCGATCTTCAACGAAGCAGAAAAGAAGCAGTTGCTGGCGCCGGGGCTTGAGGACGTGGACTTCGCCGGACGCTTGGCAACAAGTGGCTGGACTCCGGTCAACAATCCGGTGGAGAATTCTTTTGTTGACCGGAGATGAGGAGAAATGGACAAGTGGCAGCCTGCAGGAGTCTCGATGGAGACGCAGCTGGCGGTCGAAGGAAATGAGTTGCTGCGGATGGTCGTTGACGCTGGACGAGTGGCCGAAAGAAGAAGCAAAGCAGTTCGCTTGCGGTGTTGGCGAGCTGGTAGAGATGCTGAAGACGCGTGGGCGTTGCTGGCATGAGGAGTCAACGTTGAAGGCCTTCGGTTGGGGCTTTAATCGAAGGAAATGAAGGCTCGACAGAGACAGAATTTGGTGGAGGCGTGTGTGAGCTGCAGGTTTTGTCGAAGGAGAAGATTGAGGGATGTAAGAAGATGAGACAGAAGCTGCAGAGGCTGGTCTTCAAAGGAAAAAGGAGAGAAGACCACGAAGGAGAGAGGGCAAACGGATGAGGCAGAGGGACACGCCACACTTGCTCGAGAAGCCGTGGATAAGGGGGAAAGAAAGGTCAAATTAAATATCTAAAATCATCATTAGATTAGCCCCAAAATTCCACATGATTATCCTCTTATGTCCCCCAATTATTTTTTTGAAGTATAATTCCACACTTATCCAAATTGATGCCAATGTTACACACCCCCATGCCTAGTTCGAATTTCTTCAATTTTGGTCTACAATCTCTTTAACAAATTCCTAAAATTGAAGTCCAATTTTGATGTAGAAAAATTCCATTCCATTTTCTGCAAGTCCCCAACACCCAAAGGCTTGGCTTGGAAGTCCAAATTTTCTTCAATTGAGCCCATCCGAATTTCTGTTATTTTCCGCGACATCCAAATCGATTTTTCGTAAAAATCCCAAACTCGACGGAATTTCTCCAAAAGACAAGGCAACATCCTATAATGAACCGTGACATGCTCGAATATTCGATTCCCGAAACCAAATTCAATTTTGTGGTTAAAATTGATCGAACGCGATTTTAGTCCGATGAGACTTACCGGGTAGCTTTTAGGGATTTTACCGCAGTTATATCCCTTAACAGCTTCACCCAATAGATTGGTTAACTCATGAGTAATCTGCTCAGAGAAAAAGGATCATCGGCGCGTCAACGAGATGCCCATTTCATATATTCAGGACGGGTCGAAAATTCAGGATGTCACAATAGATGTGCTTTTCCGAGGCGATGATGATCGGTCTTATGGTTCCTAGGAAAAGTGCAACTTCAACCGATGCTATCTAGTTGAAATCTACCTCTTCTACCCAAATATTTGGTTCTTAGTGCAAAGCCTTTTTTATTTTTTTATTTTTATTTTGAGTCTTTTGATTCTAGTGACAATTAGCTACGTAACACCAACACGGATACGGGACATATGACAAGACAAGACACGACACGATATGCCAACACCTCATTTCTAAAAAAAAATAAAGAATTTTAACACATTCCGACACGTTATATATTAAATATGTCTTTATATATAAATGCACAAATAAATAAATAAAAATAAAAAGAGCCTAGAATTAAGTTCCACTAAAAACATTAATTCAATATTTGTTGATATCATTAATTATTTTAATTTGACAAATTCAATTACATTTTATTGCAATAATCCATAAAACTTGAACGAAAAAAAAAGCAATCTACCTTCCACTATTAAATTTGGTGATATGTATACTACAAGTCTCAAAACTTATTGTGAAAATGCAATTGAGTCCTAAAATTCATCAAATTGATGCAATTAAGTCCTTCCTTTAACATTGTCAATTTATTTAACGGAAAATACTAAAGTGGTATTTTAAAATTCATTTATTTATCTCATGTGGCATTTTTATTACTTTTTTCTTTAAATCTTATTTAAAGAATAGTAAAAAGCTTTTAAAAAAGTTAAAATAATTCTAAAATAAATTGGAAAAAAGAAAAAGAAAAGGCAGGGTTATGCCTAGTCTGTTGTCGTTTCCGTTACCACCATTGGGGGGGTAGTTGTGACCCTTGCCGGTCTAAGAGCAAGGCTCACCCATATCAAGGCAACGCCAACCTTCACCTATGGCTGACAAGCCTCCCTAGTCCTAGTTGAGGCCTCATCAGCCCCGGGCAAGGGTCGACGACCCTTACTAGGCCCAAGTGAGGGCTGTCACCCATATATGGGCAAGCCTCACCAGCCCTTGCTTAGCCAGTGATGACCTCGCTCGGGCCGGTGAGGGCCGCCCCCCTCTACACCTCACCAGTGCTCTTCGACAGTGGTAGCGGCAGCGCAAAGAAGGCCTAGCCACGATCCTTATCCTTTTTTTTTTCTTTTCTTTCATATATTTACATTTTAACCCTTCAAGTATTGATTATTTTTTTATAAAAAAAATTGACCATGTACATGTAAAATTCCAAACTCACATGTCGGAGCATGTAGAGGAGAGTTGATCACGTGTTGGCACTCGTTAACATGTCAATGAGTGTTGAACACGTGTCGATAGGATAAGACACGAAAACTCCCAGAAAGTATCGGTGCTTCTTAGGCAATTAGACTCTCATGTGCAGTGATTTGTTGAAAGATTAAGGAGAAAAAAATATTAAAAATACATTTCGAGACCAGTCGAGTGTGGTCAAGTCGGATACAAACCAAGAAATTGGCATTGAAAACAAATTGGTCAATTTGGATCCAACTATTTATATCCCAACCCAACTCTCCAATTTGATTGGCTTATTTCAGTAGAGGTTTGAAACAAAAACGAGCCATCACATCCAACTAAACTTCTGTACGTAAAAATGAAAACCGGACTGTGTTTTATTCTCAAATTACTTAAAGGGTCGACATCGATTATTCACAGACACGACCTCAAGCGTTGCCTTCAACGGCCTTGAACAGAAAGAGAAATCTAACCAACTTCCCATCCCAAACTACGGCCTCGTAGCTCTTCGGGTTGCCCCGTCCTTGACCTCGACGATAAGCTCGTAGATCATCCGCAAGAACCCCACCGTCTCACCCTTCACCACCTTATCCAGAGCCAGCTTCGTCTGGGCGTCCTCATTGTGCTTATTGACAGCAAACTCAGCGATCTCCCGTACGTGCGGGTCGCCAGATCCTTTATCGGCTCCCAACCGAACGGCCCCTCCGTGCCGGCAGGCCAGGCGGCCGAACCTTGGAGGAGGAGGAGGACGGTGGCAGCTGCAGCGGCGAGGACAAGGAGCCTCATTTTCGGAGGTTTGAGGCGTCGTTCTTGGTGTGGGCTTCGAAATTGAATGCTTGTTCTGAAGGTTTCTATGGGTGGGGGAATACATGTATTTATAGGTCTTAAAATGGTGTGATGGACACGGACACTTGTTGCAAAAATTATCTACATTAGCACCAACTTTGCCATATAAAATATTCAGTGTCTACGTTATTGATTTCAGACTAAGGCTAGGAGGACTACATTGACAATATCAAAGGTTTAAAATTACATTAGTCAAATTGTAAGATTTAGAACTGGTTTGGCCATGACTTTTTTTTTGGTACTATTCCCATTTGTCTTGAGGACAGACTCAGTAGCAGCTACCAAAGCTTCTGCAGCATACGACTTGATCTCTCTATAGAATCGAGCATCCAAAGTTCCACTAGCTCTTATTTAGGCAATCTCTGGAGTCTTTTAATTGAATATATATAAGTTTTGACACTGTTTAAAAATGTTCAATATGTTCAATTTTGATATAGTTGATCACTATGCTTTCAAAAAATTATTATATGTCTCAATCGTAGATTATCTCTCGCTCAATTGAATTATCTTAGGTTTCGTTCTGATACAAATGTAATCATTTAATTTGTCTCCTTTTTTCCGTTTTTAGTTGGGGTTTGTTTTCGTAAAAATATTGTCCCACATCTCTTGATAACCGATCATATATATTTTTTATATTCATATGATTTCCATATATCTATCAATTTAAATTTTTAGAATGAGATTTCTAGCATAGCACAGGAAGTGGGAAGGACTGATGACTAGCGACAAGTGTAAAAAATCTGACTGCGTTCTCGGTTTTAAAGTATGAATTACGAAGCGTGAAAGTTTCAGCATTTCTAAATGCAATTATGACACAACAAAACTATATCAAATAAATCCTCCCGTCTCTATTTTCAAGCATAGGAGGCTAGAAGAGAAAAACCCTCAGTTCGGGTTGGTTTTAGGTTCAGCTGCTGACTCGTCTCTCAATCATGTACCGCAGGGAGCTACAAATAATTGGAATTTTCACCTCCAAAAAGCCCTCATTAGATTAACACAAAATGAAAGGAAAAAAAAAGCCAGAACAGAAGCTAGAATGTGTTTAGCGTGGTTGAGCTTCTTAAATGTAATTGGCCAGCACGAACCCTCCAATTTCAATAAAGCATGCATGTCGTGCCATAACAAAATATTTTAGAAACCTTCCCATGGTTGGTCACAGCCATCACTTTTCATAAAGTGACCAAATGACAAAAAAAGAATAAACTTGAAGTAAATCTCCGAGAGAACATCATCAAAATTCACCTCACAGCAATCACTTTTCATAAAATGACCAAATGACAAGAAAAGAATAAATTTGAAGTAAATCTCCGAGAGAACATCATCAAAATTCACCTCCTGATTTATCGGAGTAATTTTAATTCCTCTCTCTCTCATTGTCGATCAACCTTATCATCTCCCTCAATTGCTCAATTGGGGCATGCCGTTCTTTCTCGAGCTGGTTCTGGCCACAGTGTCAATGGCCGTCACCTATTGCTCAGCGGTCTTTGCTGTTAGTCCTAAGTCGCCCGACCAATTCTACTGGTTGCTCTTCACCGGCTTTGCGCCGTTCATGGAGTTATTTGAGTGGTTTTGTTCATGACTCTATCTATTTTAATACTTAAGCATTAACTTTCAGTCGAATCTCAATTCTGCCTCAAATTTTTTAACTTCATAAAAAAATTACAAATTTTCACTTTTTATCAAAATCTTGCTCCCATAAATTCTTCGTCCAATATTGCTGTTAAAGTCAATGTGTCAATTTCATATGCACGTCTTTATCTCCATTCATGTGTCATTGATGACGTGGAATTTCAGCTAAACTAGATATTATTAAAACAAAAACCTTTGTTCTTTCTATTTCCTTATGTTCACTTTCTTCTTCTTCCTTCCTTGCACCCTCCATTATGTTCTTTTTTCTATGTCCTTGCTCGACCTCCATTAATTCTTCCACCTGCTTTAACAGAGAAATTCATTCTCAACCTCCCAAAGATGTTTTACTTCGCAGCCAATCCATCTGGAGAAGCAAAGACCAAATGAATATTGAGAACAAACTCACCCAACCACATCGTAAAATCTCAACCGCTATCCGTGAAGTTACAAACGCCGTATAAATTCTAAACACAATTTATTAGGGAGATACAATACAGCGGATATTCCATCACCACTGTGGTCGCCTTTCGTTGAGAGTTACCTGGCGTCCCACCTTGCCAAGCGTCATCTCGAACAAGATATACAGAAAATATACAATTTCTTGTCTAAAACACGTGTCATGTTACTCAAACAACACGTATGTGTCGAAAACGTAAATATAGAGCCATCGTTCATGCATGCATATGACAAGGAGAGTAACTCAATAAAATCCAAGCATTCGCATCTCATTTCAACATCCTGACATTTGAACCATTTTATATGAAGAAAGCTACTCAAGTAAATCCAACCACCTATGACACAAGTTCTGTTAAAATTATGTCTCGAGTTTAAGCAAAATACGAGATTTGATGCATACGCGGAGCATTTGTTGATGAAAGTTCGGCGCAAATTGACACGCGAAAATGGACAATGAAGAAGCAAAGCATGAAGGCCTTCTGCACATATATTTGTCAAAGATGTGCACGTCTCCCAAGTCCATTATTTAATTGCATGCACATGGGCATCATGCATGGAAAGAAATGGACGTTGAAGACTAAAGCCAAAGTAAAAGTTGTAGGCTTGGTTTGTCTTCTTTCATTAACTCCTTGTCTCTTTTTCTTTTTGCTCTTTCATTCAGCTGAAGCCACTGAAGCCAACGAAAGGAAAGAAAGAATAAAATATTAATTGAAGAAGTTCAACGTCGTGGAGATGGTCTTGGAAGACGGCGGCCATCCTTTTTTTATGCTTAGATTATGGGCGCATGTTTTCTGCCTTATTAAATGCGTCCCATGCATGCATGCGTGCCCGTGAATTTTGGTGGGCGTCAGTGCTGATTGCGAGCGCCGAATGAGTTTCACACTTTCTGTCTTGTTTCTCCTATAAGAGGAGGATCGAAGAAGAGAAGCAAGGTAGAGCTGAAGACAGAAGTCGTGAGGCTTCAGAAGCTCTCGGCAGAGAGAAATCTTCTCGTTGAAATTATACCCGAGTGTTGTAGTCAGTTAAATTCTTGTGAGTAGAATTTGTTTAATTCCTTGAGTGAGGTTTCACTAGGAATTGTGAGGGGCTAAACACTGTGTGAGTTATCTGGGTGTAATTTGGGGCTGGGAAACACTGAGTGTGTTTGAGTACTCGAGTGATTGTAATCTCCGGGGTATCGCTTGTTTCTATAGTGGAATTCCGTGCTGCTCTCCCCGTGGACGTAGGTTCCGATATTCGGGCCGAACCACGTAAATCCGGTGTCCGATTTCCTTTCCTTCATTCCGACTATTTTATCCGATTCGCTTGTCCATATTCCGCACGCGCGCAACAACAAGTGGTATCAGAGCCTGGTTTGGCTGACGTGAAGCGAATCGGTAACGATGGAAGATGGAAAGGTGAGAATCGACCGATTTGATGGGAAGGATTTTGCTTTCTGGAAGATGCAGATTGAAGATTGTCTGTACCAGAAAAGTTTGCACTTGCCCTTATCTGGGGAGAAACCAGACTCGATGAAGGATGCCGAGTGGGAATTGCTAGATAGACAAGCGATGGGTGTTATTCGGCTGACGTTGGCTCGTAACGTCGCATTTAACATCGTGAAGGAGAAAACCACTGCGGGACCGATGAAAGCCACATCAAATATGTACGAGAAACCCTCTGCGATCAATAAGGTCTATTTGATGCGACGTCTGTTTCACTTAAAAATGGGCGAAGGTACGTCAGTAGCTGAACATATCAATGAATTCAATGAGGTTGTTAACCTATTGAGTTCGGTTGAGATTAACTTTGAAGATGAGGTACGTGCGTTGATTTTATTATCCTCATTGCCACGATAGTTGGAATACTACATTGTTATCGCTGTTAGTAATTCCTCTCGGGTCAAGAAGTTTGACATTTGATGAGGTTCGTGATTTGATTCTGAGTGAAGACATTCGTAGGAAAGAATCTAGTGAACCCGTGTCTACTGCTTTAGTAGGTGAAAGTAGAGGAAGAACTAGCACGCGTGTTAGCAGGAACATGAACAGACGTAGTCAGTCTAGGACTGGTAGAATTGTCTGTTGGAATTGTGGCAATAGTGGGCATCGTAGAAGAGACTGTTTTAAGCTGAAAAATGAAAGGGGTAAGGGAATTAGAGTTGAGTCTACAGATAATGTTGCATTTTGTAGCTGAGAATGATTCGATGGTGTCGATTGTGTCTTGTCTGTCACTGAGGATTCGTCATTTGATGGATGGATAATGGATTCTGGTTGTTCATTTCACGTTACACCAAATAGGAACTGTTTTATCACTTATCAGTGCACGGGTAGTGGTAAAGTTCAGTTAGGGAACAACGCTGAGTGCGATGTTGTGGGTGTTGGTGATATTAAAATCAGAATGCATGATGGTATTGTGAGGACATTGACTGGAGTAAGACATGTTCCAGAATTGAAAAAGAACTTAATTTCCTTGGGTGCCCTAGATTCAGTTGGTTTTGAGGTATTCTTCGAAGGTGGAGTTCGAAGGTTGTTCGAGGTGCCCCGGTGATAATGAAAGGAATCAAGCACGGAGGCCTCGTATAAACTTCAAGGTGAGACAAAGGGGTTCCGCCACGGAGACGTTGGATGCATCTGTTCGAGAGTCTTTTGACTGCTCGAAGAAGACCTGGGTGTTTGTGCCGATGCACAAGTTTGATGCTGGTGTCAGGATCACGCGGTCAAGAGCTTTGATCGAGACGGAGACCGGTAAGTCGATCAAGCATGTGCGGACCGACAATAGCATGGAGTTCGCTGGAGCTGGTAAATAAATTCTGCATGAAAGAAGGCATAGTGAAACACCGCACTAGTGCCGGTAAATCACAACAATTTGCAGAATTGATGAGCGAGAACATTACTAGAGACGGCCCGTAAAATGATCTCTAGTCTTTGGTGTTGCTAGGAGAATCCTAGCGATGTGCTTAGTACGATAAGCTGCCAGGTGAATAGATCCCCATCAACTGCTATTGAATGGCGGACTCCTGAAGAAGTGTGGTCAGGTAACGTTGCTGGTTATTCTATTTTTGGAATGTTTGGTTGCCCGTGTTATTTTCGAGTGAGTGATGGTAAGCTCGATGGGAGGGCAAGGTGCATATTCCATGGCTATGCACAAGGTGAGTGGGGCGATCAGTTGTGGTGCCCGGATATAAATTCACCTGTTGACAGCAGAGAAGTTACCCTTGATGAGTCTCCAGTACTTCTGGATAGGAGTGTTTGTGGCAGTGTTAATACGAATGACGGACGGTGTTCAGCTCAAGGTGGAGTTACAACCAGAAACTCCGAGGTAGCGGTACTAGCGAGAATAATCGAGACGGATGATGCTTGTAGCGAGGTGGAGCCGATAGAGCCAACGGTTGTAGCCGCTGAATTTGACAAGGTGCGTGTTCGACCTTCATCGATATGGAAGCAATGATGGTTTTGCTTTATCTGTGATACAGGAGGTTATGTCGGAAAATCCTTGTGGAGTAGCTAATTATGCAGGTGGAGTTGGTGTCTTGATGAGGTCCACGGTTATGGGAAAGTTCAAGCGCGGCTTGAACTTGGAA